>JBAKBP010037770.1:0-16942 GCA_037953745.1 Lithodes maja
GTATGGTGGAGACACAAAACGGGATTTAGAGCCTCTATAACTGGGCTATCTTAATACATGAGAGGTAGACATATAATACAGCTAAAATCACCCTAAAAACTAGTCTAATTAACATTGAATTGACAAAATAATATTTTCTCAAAAACTATTTTCTGAGATTGGACACTAAAGTGAATTGGTCTTGTATGGTGGAGACACAAAACGGGATTTAGAGCCTCTATAACTGGGCTATCTACACGAGAGGTAGACATATAATAGAGCTAAAATCACCCTAAAAACTAGTCTAATTAACATTGAATTGACAAAATAATATTTTCTCAAAAACTATTTTCTGAGATTGGACACTAAAGTGAATTGGTCTTGTATGGTGGAGACACAAAACGGGATTTAGAGCCTCTATAAATGGGCTATCTACACGAGAGGTAGACATATAATAGAGCTAAAATCACCCTAAAAACTAGTCTAATTAACATTGAATTGACAAAATAATATTTTCTCAAAAACTATTTTCTGAGATTGGACACTAAAGTGAATTGGTCTTGTATGGTGGAGACACAAAACGGGATTTAGAGCCTCTATAACTGGGCTATCTACACGAGAGGTAGACATATAATAGAGCTAAAATCACCCTAAAAACTAGTCTAATTAACATTGAATTGACAAAATAATATTTTCTCAAAAACTATTTTCTGAGATTGGACACTAAAGTGAATTGGTCTTGTATGGTGGAGACACAAAACGGGATTTAGAGCCTCTATAACTGGGCTATCTACACGAGAGGTAGACATATAATAGAGCTAAAATCACCCTAAAAACTAGTCTAATTAACATTGAATTGACAAAATAATAATTTCTCAAAAACTATTTTCTGAGATTGGACACTAAAGTGAATTGGTCTTGTATGGTGGAGACACAAAACGGGATTTAGAGCCTCTATAACTGGGCTATCTACACGAGAGGTAGACATATAATAGAGCTAAAATCACCCTAAAAACTAAGATAATTAACATTGAATTGACAAAATAATAATTTCTCAAAAACTATTTTCTGAGGTTGGACACTAAAGTGATTTGGTCTTGTATGGTGGAGACACAAAACGGGATTTAGAGCCTCTATAACTGGGCTATCTATACGAGAGGTAGACATATAATAGAGCTAAAATCACCCTAAAAACTAGTCTAATTAACATTGAATTGACAAAATAATATTTTCTCAAAAACTATTTTCTGAGATTGGACACTAAAGTGAATTGGTCTTGTATGGTGGAGACATAAAACGGGATTTAGAGCCTCTATAACTGGGCTATCTACACGAGAGGTAGACATATAATACAGCTAAAATCACCCTAAAAACTAGTCTAATTAACATTGAATTGACAAAATAATATTTTCTCAAAAACTATTTTCTGAGATTGGACACTAAAGTGAATTGGTCTTGTATGGTGGAGACATAAAACGGGATTTAGAGCCTCTATAACTGGGCTATCTACACGAGAGGTAGACATATAATACAGCTAAAATCACCCTAAAAACTAGTCTAATTAACATTGAATTGACAAAATAATATTTTCTCAAAAACTATTTTCTGAGATTGGACACTAAAGTGAATTGGTCTTGTATGGTGGAGACATAAAACGGGATTTAGAGCCTCTATAACTGGGCTATCTACACGAGAGGTAGACATATAATACAGCTAAAATCACCCTAAAAACTAAGATAATTAACATTGAATTGACAAAATAATATTTTCTCAAAAACTATTTTCTGAGATTGGACACTAAAGTGAATTGGTCTTGTATGGTGGAGACATAAAACGGGATTTAGAGCCTCTATAACTGGGCTATCTACACGAGAGGTAGACATATAATACAGCTAAAATCACCCTAAAAACTAGTCTAATTAACATTGAATTGACAAAATAATATTTTCTCAAAAACTATTTTCTGAGATTGGACACTAAAGTGAATTGGTCATGTATGGTGGAGACACAAAACGGGATTTAGAGCCTCTATAACTGGGCTATCTACACGAGAGGTAGACATATAATAGAGCTAAAATCACCCTAAAAACTAAGATAATTAACATTGAATTGACAAAATAATATTTTCTCAAAAACTATTTTCTGAGATTGGACACTAAAGTGAATTGGTCTTGTATGGTGGAGACATAAAACGGGATTTAGAGCCTCTATAACTGGGCTATCTACACGAGAGGTAGACATATAATAGAGCTAAAATCACCCTAAAAACTAGTTTAATTAACATTGAATTGACAAAATAATATTTTCTCAAAAACTATTTTCTGAGATTGGACACTAAAGTGAATTGGTCTTGTATGGTGGAGACACAAAACGGGATTTAGAGCCTCTATAACTGGGCTATCTACACGAGAGGTAGACATATAATAGAGCTAAATCACCCTAAAAACTAAGATAATTAACATTGAATTGACAAAATAATAATTTCTCAAAAACTATTTTCTGAGATTGGACACTAAAGTGATTTGGTCTTGTATGGTGGAGACACAAAACGGGATTTAGAGCCTCTATAACTGGGCTATCTACACGAGAGGTAGACATATAATACAGCTAAAATCACCCTAAAAACTAGTTTAATTAACATTGAATTGACAAAATAATATTTTCTCAAAAACTATTTTCTGAGATTGGACACTAAAGTGAATTGGTCTTGTATGGTGGAGACACAAAACGGGATTTAGAGCCTCTATAACTGGGCTATCTACACGAGAGGTAGACATATAATAGAGCTAAAATCACCCTAAAAACTAAGATAATTAACATTGAATTGACAAAATAATAATTTCTCAAAAACTATTTTCTGAGATTGGACACTAAAGTGATTTGGTCTTGTATGGTGGAGACACAAAACGGGATTTAGAGCCTCTATAACTGGGCTATCTACACGAGAGGTAGACATATAATACAGCTAAAATCACCCTAAAAACTAAGATAATTAACATTGAATTGACAAAATAATAATTTCTCAAAAACTATTTTCTGAGATTGGACACTAAAGTGATTTGGTCTTGTATGGTGGAGACACAAAACGGGATTTAGAGCCTCTATAACTGGGCTATCTACACGAGAGGTAGACATATAATACAGCTAAAATCACCCTAAAAACTAAGATAATTAACATTGAATTGACAAAATAATAATTTCTCAAAAACTATTTTCTGAGATTGGACACTAAAGTGATTTGGTCTTGTATGGTGGAGACACAAAACGGGATTTAGAGCCTCTATAACTGGGCTATCTACACGAGAGGTAGACATATAATACAGCTAAAATCACCCTAAAAACTAAGATAATTAACATTGAATTGACAAAATAATAATTTCTCAAAAACTATTTTCTGAGATTGGACACTAAAGTGATTTGGTCTTGTATGGTGGAGACACAAAACGGGATTTAGAGCCTCTATAACTGGGCTATCTACACGAGAGGTAGACATATAATACAGCTAAAATCACCCTAAAAACTAAGATAATTAACATTGAATTGACAAAATAATAATTTCTCAAAAACTATTTTCTGAGATTGGACACTAAAGTGATTTGGTCTTGTATGGTGGAGACACAAAACGGGATTTAGAGCCTCTATAACTGGGCTATCTACACGAGAGGTAGACATATAATACAGCTAAAATCACCCTAAAAACTAAGATAATTAACATTGAATTGACAAAATAATAATTTCTCAAAAACTATTTTCTGAGATTGGACACTAAAGTGATTTGGTCTTGTATGGTGGAGACACAAAACGGGATTTAGAGCCTCTATAACTGGGCTATCTACACGAGAGGTAGACATATAATACAGCTAAAATCACCCTAAAAACTAAGATAATTAACATTGAATTGACAAAATAATAATTTCTTAAAAACTATTTTCTGAGATTGGACACTAAAGTGAATTGGTCTTGTATGGTGGAGACATAAAACGGGATTTAGAGCCTCTATAACTGGGCTATCTACACGAGAGGTAGACATATAATACAGCTAAAATCACCCTAAAAACTAAGATAATTAACATTGAATTGACAAAATAATAATTTCTCAAAAACTATTTTCTGAGATTGGACACTAAAGTGATTTGGTCTTGTATGGTGGAGACACAAAACTGGATTTAGAGCCTCTATAACTGGGCTATCTACACGAGAGGTAGACATATAATACAGCTAAAATCACCCTAAAAACTAAGATAATTAACATTGAATTGACAAAATAATATTTTCTCAAAAACTATTTTCTGAGATTGGACACTAAAGTGAATTGGTCTTGTATGGTGGAGACATAAAACGGGATTTAGAGCCTCTATAACTGGGCTATCTACACGAGAGGTAGACATATAATACAGCTAAAATCACCCTAAAAACTAAGATAATTAACATTGAATTGACAAAATAATATTTTCTCAAAAACTATTTTCTGAGATTGGACACTAAAGTGAATTGGTCTTGTATGGTGGAGACATAAAACGGGATTTAGAGCCTCTATAACTGGGCTATCTTAATACATGAGAGGTAGACATATAATACAGCTAAAATCACCCTAAAAACTAAGATAATTAACATTGAATTGACAAAATAATATTTTCTCAAAAACTATTTTCTGAGATTGGACACTAAAGTGAATTGGTCTTGTATGGTGGAGACACAAAACGGGATTTAGAGCCTCTATAACTGGGCTATCTTAATACATGAGAGGTAGACATATAATACAGCTAAAATCACCCTAAAAACTAAGATAATTAACATTGAATTGACAAAATAATATTTTCTCAAAAACTATTTTCTGAGATTGGACACTAAAGTGAATTGGTCTTGTATGGTGGAGACACAAAACGGGATTTAGAGCCTCTATAACTGGGCTATCTTAATACATGAGAGGTAGACATATAATACAGCTAAAATCACCCTAAAAACTAAGATAATTAACATTGAATTGACAAAATAATAATTTCTCAAAAACTATTTTCTGAGATTGGACACTAAAGTGAATTGGTCTTGTATGGTGGAGACACAAAACGGGATTTAGAGCCTCTATAACTGGGCTATCTTAATACACGAGAGGTAGACATATAATACAGCTAAAATCACCCTATAAACTAAGATAATTAACATTGAATTGACAAAATAATAATTTCTCAAAAACTATTTTCTGAGATTGGACACTAAAGTGAATTGGTCTTGTATGGTGGAGACATAAAACGGGATTTAGAGCCTCTATAACTGGGCTATCTTAATACACGAGAGGTAGACATATAATACAGCTAAAATCACCCTAAAAACTAAGATAATTAACATTGAATTGACAAAATAATATTTTCTCAAAAACTATTTTCTGAGATTGGACACTAAAGTGAATTGGTCTTGTATGGTGGAGACACAAAACGGGATTTAGAGCCTCTATAACTGGGCTATCTTAATACATGAGAGGTAGACATATAATACAGCTAAAATCACCCTAAAACTAAGATAATTAACATTGAATTGACAAAATAATATTTTCTCAAAAACTATTTTCTGAGATTGGACACTAAAGTGAATTGGTCTTGTATGGTGGAGACACAAAACGGGATTTAGAGCCTCTATAACTGGGCTATCTTAATACATGAGAGGTAGACATATAATACAGCTAAAATCACCCTAAAAACTAAGATAATTAACATTGAATTGACAAAATAATAATTTCTCAAAAACTATTTTCTGAGATTGGACACTAAAGTGAATTGGTCTTGTATGGTGGAGACACAAAACGGGATTTAGAGCCTCTATAACTGGGCTATCTTAATACACGAGAGGTAGACATATAATACAGCTAAAATCACCCTATAAACTAAGATAATTAACATTGAATTGACAAAATAATAATTTCTCAAAAACTATTTTCTGAGATTGGACACTAAAGTGAATTGGTCTTGTATGGTGGAGACATAAAACGGGATTTAGAGCCTCTATAACTGGGCTATCTTAATACACGAGAGGTAGACATATAATACAGCTAAAATCACCCTATAAACTAAGATAATTAACATTGAATTGACAAAATAATAATTTCTCAAAAACTATTTTCTGAGATTGGACACTAAAGTGAATTGGTCTTGTATGGTGGAGACATAAAACGGGATTTAGAGCCTCTATATCTGGGCTATCTTAATACACGAGAGGTAGACATATAATACAGCTAAAATCACCCTAAAAACTAGTCTAATTAACATTGAATTGACAAAATAATATTTTCTCAAAAACTATTTTCTGAGATTGGACACTAAAGTGAATTGGTCTTGTATGGTGGAGACATAAAACGGGATTTAGAGCCTCTATATCTGGGCTATCTTAATACACGAGAGGTAGACATATAATACAGCTAAAATCACCCTAAAAACTAGTCTAATTAACATTGAATTGACAAAATAATATTTTCTCAAAAACTATTTTCTGAGATTGGACACTAAAGTGAATTGGTCTTGTATGGTGGAGACATAAAACGGGATTTAGAGCCTCTATATCTGGGCTATCTTAATACACGAGAGGTAGACATATAATACAGCTAAAATCACCCTAAAAACTAGTCTAATTAACATTGAATTGACAAAATAATATTTTCTCAAAAACTATTTTCTGAGATTGGACACTAAAGTGAATTGGTCTTGTATGGTGGAGACATAAAACGGGATTTAGAGCCTCTATAACTGGGCTATCTTAATACACGAGAGGTAGACATATAATACAGCTAAAATCACCCTAAAAACTAGTCTAATTAACATTGAATTGACAAAATAATATTTTCTCAAAAACTATTTTCTGAGATTGGACACTAAAGTGAATTGGTCTTGTATGGTGGAGACATAAAACGGGATTTAGAGCCTCTATAACTGGGCTATCTTAATACACGAGAGGTAGACATATAATACAGCTAAAATCACCCTAAAAACTAGTCTAATTAACATTGAATTGACAAAATAATATTTTCTCAAAAACTATTTTCTGAGATTGGACACTAAAGTGAATTGGTCTTGTATGGTGGAGACATAAAACGGGATTTAGAGCCTCTATAACTGGGCTATCTTAATACACGAGAGGTAGACATATAATACAGCTAAAATCACCCTAAAAACTAGTCTAATTAACATTGAATTGACAAAATAATATTTTCTCAAAAACTATTTTCTGAGATTGGACACTAAAGTGAATTGGTCTTGTATGGTGGAGACATAAACGGGATTTAGAGCCTCTATAACTGGGCTATCTTAATACACGAGAGGTAGACATATAATACAGCTAAAATCACCCTAAAAACTAGTCTAATTAACATTGAATTGACAAAATAATATTTTCTCAAAACTATTTTCTGAGATTGGACACTAAAGTGAATTGGTCTTGTATGGTGGAGACATAAACGGGATTTAGAGCCTCTATAACTGGGCTATCTTAATACACGAGAGGTAGACATATAATAGAGCTAAAATAGCCCAGTTATAGAGGCTCTAAATCCCGTGTTGTGTCTCCACCATACAAGACCAAATCACTTTAGTGTCCAATCTCAGAAAATAGTTTTTGAGAAATTATTATTTTGTCAATTCAATGTTAATTATCTTAGTTTTTAGGGTGATTTTAGCTGTATTATATGTCTACCTCTCATGTATTAAGATAGCCCAGTTATAGAGGCTCTAAATCCCGTTTTGTGTCTCCACCGTGTAGATAGCCCAGTTTTAGAGGCTCTAAATCCTGTTTATATTATTTTGTCAATTCAATGTTAATTATCTTAGTTTTTAGGGTGATTTTAGCTCTATTATATGTCTACCTCTCGTGGAGATAGCCCAGTTATAGAGGCTCTAAATCCCGTTTTGTGTCTCCACCATACAAGACCAATTCACTTTAGTGTCCAATCTCAGAAAATAGTTTTTGAGAAATTATTATTTTGTCAATTCAATGTTAATTATCTTAGTTTTTAGGGTGATTTTAGCTGTGTTATATGTCTACCTCTCGTGTAGATAGCCCAGTTATAGAGGCTCTAAATCCCGTTTATATTATTTTGTCAATTCAATGTTAATTATCTTAGTTTTTAGGGTGATTTTAGCTCTATTATATGTCTACCTCTCGTGGAGATAGCCCAGTTATAGAGGCTCTAAATCCCGTTTTGTGTCTCCACCATACAAGACCAATTCACTTTAGTGTCCAATCTCAGAAAATAGTTTTTGAGAAATTATTATTTTGTCAATTCAATGTTAATTATCTTAGTTTTTAGGGTGATTTTAGCTGTGTTATATGTCTACCTCTCGTGTAGATAGCCCAGTTATAGAGGCTCTAAATCCCGTTTATATTATTTTGTCAATTCAATGTTAATTATCTTAGTTTTTAGGGTGATTTTAGCTCTATTATATGTCTACCTCTCGTGTAGATAACCCAGTTATAGAGGCTCTAAATCCCGTTTTGTGTCTCCACCATACAAGACCAATTCACTTTAGTGTCCAATCTCAGAAAATAGTTTTTGAGAAAATATTATTTTGTCAATTCAATGTTAATTATCTTAGTTTTTAGGGTGATTTTAGCTGTATTATATGTCTACCTCTCGTGTAGATAGCCCAGTTATAGAGGCTCTAAATCCCGTTTATATTATTTTGTCAATTCAATGTTAATTATCTTAGTTTTTAGGGTGATTTTAGCTCTATTATATGTCTACCTCTCGTGTAGATAGCCCAGTTATAGAGGCTCTAAATCCCGTTTTGTGTCTCCACCATACAAGACCAAATCACTTTAGTGTCCAATCTCAGAAAATAGTTTTTGAGAAATTATTATTTTGTCAATTCAATGTTAATTATCTTAGTTTTTAGGGTGATTTTAGCTGTATTATAGGTCTACCTCTCGTGTAGATAGCCCAGTTATAGAGGCTCTAAATCCCGTTTATATTATTTTGTCAATTCAATGTTGATTATCTTAGTTTTTAGGGTGATTTTAGCTTTATTATATGTCTACCTCTCGTGTAGATAGCCCAGTTATAGAGGCTCTAAATCCCGTTTTGTGTCTCCACCATACAAGACCAAATCACTTTAGTGTCCAATCTCAGAAAATAGTTTTTGAGAAATTATTATTTTGTCAATTCAATGTTAATTATCTTAGTTTTTAGGGTGATTTTAGCTGTATTATAGGTCTACCTCTCGTGTAGATAGCCCAGTTATAGAGGCTCTAAATCCCGTTTATATTATTTTGTCAATTCAATGTTAATTATCTTAGTTTTTAGGGTGATTTTAGCTGTATTATAGGTCTACCTCTCGTGTAGATAGCCCAGTTATAGAGGCTCTAAATCCCGTTTTGTGTCTCCACCATACAAGACCAAATCACTTTAGTGTCCAATCTCAGAAAATAGTTTTTGAGAAATTATTATTTTGTCAATTCAATGTTAATTATCTTAGTTTTTAGGGTGATTTTAGCTGTATTATATGTCTACCTCTCGTGTAGATAGCCCAGTTATAGAGGCTCTAAATCCCGTTTTGTGTCTCCACCATACAAGACCAAATCACTTTAGTGTCCAATCTCAGAAAATAGTTTTTGAGAAATTATTATTTCGTCAATTCAATGTTAATTATCTTAGTTTTTAGGGTGATTTTAGCTGTATTATATGTCTACCTCTCGTGTAGATAGCCCAGTTATAGAGGCTCTAAATCCCGTTTTGTGTCTCCACCATACAAGACCAAATCACTTTAGTGTCCAATCTCAGAAAATAGTTTTTGAGAAATTATTATTTTGTCAATTCAATGTTAATTATCTTAGTTTTTAGGGTGATTTTAGCTGTATTATATGTCTACCTCTCGTGTAGATAGCCCAGTTATAGAGGCTCTAAATCCCGTTTATATTATTTTGTCAATTCAATGTTAATTATCTTAGTTTTTAGGGTGATTTTAGCTGTATTATATGTCTACCTCTCGTGTAGATAGCCCAGTTATAGAGGCTCTAAATCCCGTTTTGTGTCTCCACCATACAAGACCAAATCACTTTAGTGTCCAATCTCAGAAAATAGTTTTTGAGAAATTATTTTTTTGTCAATTCAATGTTAATTATCTTAGTTTTAGGGTGATTTTAGCTGTATTATATGTCTACCTCTCATGTATTAAGATAGCCCAGTTATAGAGGCTCTAAATCCCGTTTTGTGTCTCCACCATACAAGACCAAATCACTTTAGTGTCCAATCTCAGAAAATAGTTTTTGAGAAATTATTATTTTGTCAATTCAATGTTAATTATCTTAGTTTTTAGGGTGATTTTAGCTGTATTATATGTCTACCTCTCATGTATTAAGATAGCCCAGTTATAGAGGCTCTAAATCCCGTTTTGTGTCTCCACCATACAAGACCAAATCACTTTAGTGTCCAATCTCAGAAAATAGTTTTTGAGAAATTATTATTTTGTCAATTCAATGTTAATTATCTTAGTTTTTAGGGTGATTTTAGCTCTAATATATGTCTACCTCTCATGCATTAAGATAGCCCAGTTATAGAGGCTCTAAATCCCGTTTTATGTCTCCACCATACAAGACCAAATCACTTTAGTGTCCAATCTCAGAAAATAGTTTTTGAGAAAATATTATTTTTTCAATTCAATGTTAATTATCTTAGTTTTTAGGGTGATTTTAGCTCTAATATATGTCTACCTCTCATGTATTAAGATAGCCCAGTTATAGAGGCTCTAAATCCCGTTTTGTGTCTCCACCATACAAGACCAAATCACTTTAGTGTCCAATCTCAGAAAATAGTTTTTGAGAAAATTATTATTTTGTCAATTCAATGTTAATTATCTTAGTTTTTAGGGTGATTTTAGCTGTATTATATGTCTACCTCTCATGTATTAAGATAGCCCAGTTATAGAGGCTCTAAATCCCGTTTTGTGTCTCCACCATACAAGACCAAATCACTTTAGTGTCCAATCTCAGAAAATAGTTTTTGAGAAATTATTATTTTGTCAATTCAATGTTAATTATCTTAGTTTTTAGGGTGATTTTAGCTGTATTATATGTCTACCTCTCATGTATTAAGATAGCCCAGTTATAGAGGCTCTAAATCCCGTTTTGTGTCTCCACCATACAAGACCAAATCACTTTAGTGTCCAATCTCAGAAAATAGTTTTTGAGAAATTATTATTTTGTCAATTCAATGTTAATTATCTTAGTTTTTAGGGTGATTTTAGCTGTATTATATGTCCACCTCTCATGTATTAAGATAGCCCAGTTATAGAGGCTCTAAATCCCGTTTTGTGTCTCCACCATACAAGACCAAATCACTTTAGTGTCCAATCTCAGAAAATAGTTTTTGAGAAATTATTATTTTGTCAATTCAATGTTAATTATCTTAGTTTTTAGGGTGATTTTAGCTGTATTATATGTCTACCTCTCATGTATTAAGATAGCCCAGTTATAGAGGCTCTAAATCCCGTTTTGTGTCTCCACCATACAAGACCAAATCACTTTAGTGTCCAATCTCAGAAAATAGTTTTTGAGAAATTATTATTTTGTCAATTCAATGTTAATTATCTTAGTTTTTAGGGTGATTTTAGCTGTATTATATGTCTACCTCTCATGTATTAAGATAGCCCAGTTATAGAGGCTCTAAATCCCGTTTTGTGTCTCCACCATACAAGACCAAATCACTTTAGTGTCCAATCTCAGAAAATAGTTTTTGAGAAATTATTATTTTGTCAATTCAATGTTAATTATCTTAGTTTTTAGGGTGATTTTAGCTGTATTATATGTCTACCTCTCATGTATTAAGATAGCCCAGTTATAGAGGCTCTAAATCCCGTTTATATTATTTTGTCAATTCAATGTTAATTATCTTAGTTTTTAGGGTGATTTTAGCTGTATTATATGTCTACCTCTTGTGTAGATAGCCCAGTTATAGAGGCTCTAAATCCCGTTTATATTATTTTGTCAATTCAATGTTAATTATCTTAGTTTTTAGGGTGATTTTAGCTCTATTATATGTCTACCTCTCGTGTAGATAGCCCAGTTATAGAGGCTCTAAATCCCGTTTTGTGTCTCCACCATACAAGACCAATTCACTTTAGTGTCCAATCTCAGAAAATAGTTTTTGAGAAATTATTATTTTGTCAATTCAATGTTAATTATCTTAGTTTTTAGGGTGATTTTAGCTCTATTATATGTCTACCTCTCGTGTAGATAGCCCAGTTATAGAGGCTCTAAATCCCGTTTATATTAGTTTGCCAATTCAATGTTAATTATCTTAGTTTTTAGGGTGATTTTAGCTCTATTATATGTCTACCTCTCATATATTAAGATAGCCCAGTTATAGAGGCTCTAAATCCCGTTTTGTGTCTCCACCATACAAGACCAAATCACTTTAGTGTCCAATCTCAGAAAATAGTTTTTGAGAAATTATTATTTTGTCAATTCAATGTTAATTATCTTAGTTTTTAGGGTGATTTTAGCTGTATTATATGTCTACCTCTCATGTATTAAGATAGCCCAGTTATAGAGGCTCTAAATCCCGTTTTGTGTCTCCACCATACAAGACCAATTCACTTTAGTGTCCAATCTCAGAAAATAGTTTTTGAGAAAATATTATTTTGTCAATTCAATGTTAATTAGCCTAGTTTTTAGGGTGATTTTAGCTCTATTATATGTCTACCTCTCGTGTATTAAGATAGCCCAGTTATAGAGGCTCTAAATCCCGTTTTGTGTCTCCACCATACAAGACCAATTCACTTTAGTGTCCAATCTCAGAAAATAGTTTTTGAGAAAATATTATTTTGTCAATTCAATGTTAATTAGCCTAGTTTTTAGGGTGATTTTAGCTGTAATATATGTCTACCTCTCATGTATTAAGATAGCCCAGTTATAGAGGCTCTAAATCGTGTTTTGTGTCTCCACCATACAAGACCAATTCACTTTAGTGTCCAATCTCAGAAAATAGTTTTTGAGAAAATATTATTTTGTCAATTCAATGTTAATTAGCCTAGTTTTTAGGGTGATTTTAGCTGTATTATATGTCTACCTCTCGTGTATTAAGATAGCCCAGTTATAGAGGCTCTAAATCGTGTTTTGTGTCTCCACCATACAAGACCAATTCACTTTAGTGTCCAATCTCAGAAAATAGTTTTTGAGAAAATATTATTTTGTCAATTCAATGTTAATTAGCCTAGTTTTTAGGGTGATTTTAGCTGTATTATATGTCTACCTCTCATGTATTAAGATAGCCCAGTTATAGAGGCTCTAAATCCCGTTTTATGTCTCCACCATACAAGACCAATTCACTTTAGTGTCCAATATCAGAAAATAGTTTTTGAGAAAATATTATTTTGTCAATTCAATGTTAATTAGCATAGTTTTTAGGGTGATTTTAGCTGTATTATATGTCTACCTCTCATGTATTAAGATAGCCCAGTTATAGAGGCTCTAAATCCCGTTTTATGTCTCCACCATACAAGACCAATTCACTTTAGTGTCCAATCTCAGAAAATAGTTTTTGAGAAAATATTATTTTGTCAATTCAATGTTAATTAGCCTAGTTTTAGGGTGATTTTAGCTGTATTATATGTCTACCTCTCATGTATTAAGATAGCCCAGTTATATTGGCTATAAATCCCGTTTTATGTCTCCACCATACAAGACCAATTCACTTTAGTGTCCAATCTCAGAAAATAGTTTTTGAGAAAATATTATTTTGTCAATTCAATGTTAATTAGACTAGTTTTTAGGGTGATTTTAGCTGTATTATATGTCTACCTCTCATGTATTAAGATAGCCCAGTTATAGAGGCTCTAAATCCCGTTTTGTGTCTCCACCATACAAGACCAATTCACTTTAGTGTCCAATCTCAGAAAATAGTTTTTGAGAAAATATTATTTTGTCAATTCAATGTTAATTAGCCTAGTTTTTAGGGTGATTTTAGCTCTATTATATGTCTACCTCTCGTGTATTAAGATAGCCCAGTTATAGAGGCTCTAAATCCCGTTTTGTGTCTCCACCATACAAGACCAATTCACTTTAGTGTCCAATCTCAGAAAATAGTTTTTGAGAAAATATTATTTTGTCAATTCAATGTTAATTAGCCTAGTTTTAGGGTGATTTTAGCTCTATTATATGTCTACCTCTCATGTATTAAGATAGCCCAGTTATAGAGGCTCTAAATCCCGTTTTATGTCTCCACCATACAAGACCAATTCACTTTAGTGTCCAATCTCAGAAAATAGTTTTTGAGAAAATATTATTTTGTCAATTCAATGTTAATTAGCCTAGTTTTTAGGGTGATTTTAGCTCTATTATGTGTCTACCTCTCATGTATTAAGATAGCCCAGTTATAGAGGCTCTAAATCCCGTTTTGTGTCTCCACCATACAAGACCAATTCACTTTAGTGTCCAATCTCAGAAAATAGTTTTTGAGAAAATATTATTTTGTCAATTCAATGTTAATTAGCCTAGTTTTTAGGGTGATTTTAGCTCTATTATGTGTCTACCTCTCATGTATTAAGATAGCCCAGTTATAGAGGCTCTAAATCCCGTTTTTATGTTTCCACCATACAAGACCAATTCACTTTAGTGTCCAATCTCAGAAAATAGTTTTTGAGAAAATATTATTTTGTCAATTCAATGTTAATTAGCCTAGTTTTTAGGGTGATTTTAGCTCTATTATGTGTCTACCTCTCATGTATTAAGATAGCCCAGTTATAGAGGCTCTAAATCCCGTTTTGTGTCTCCACCATACAAGACCAATTCACTTTAGTGTCCAATCTCAGAAAATAGTTTTTGAGAAAATATTATTTTGTCAATTCAATGTTAATTAGCCTAGTTTTTAGGGTGATTTTAGCTCTATTATATGTCTACCTCTCGTGTATTAAGATAGCCCAGTTATAGAGGCTCTAAATCCCGTTTTTATGTCTCCACCATACAAGACCAATTCACTTTAGTGTCCAATCTCAGAAAATAGTTTTTGAGAAAATATTATTTTGTCAATTCAATGTTAATTAGCCTAGTTTTTAGGGTGATTTTAGCTCTATTATATGTCTACCTCTCGTGTATTAAGATAGCCCAGTTATAGAGGCTCTAAATCCCGTTTTATGTCTCCACCATACAAGACCAATTCACTTTAGTGTCCAATCTCAGAAAATAGTTTTTGAGAAAATATTATTTTGTCAATTCAATGTTAATTAGCCTAGTTTTTAGGGTGATTTTAGCTCTATTATGTGTCTACCTCTCATGTATTAAGATAGCCCAGTTATAGAGGCTCTAAATCCCGTTTTTATGTCTCCACCATACAAGACCAATTCACTTTAGTGTCCAATCTCAGAAAATAGTTTTGAGAAAATATTATTTTGTCAATTCAATGTTAATTAGCCTAGTTTTTAGGGTGATTTTAGCTCTATTATGTGTCTACCTCTCATGTATTAAGATATCCCAGTTATAGAGGCTCTAAATCCCGTTTTTATGTCTCCACCATACAAGACCAATTCACTTTAGTGTCCAATCTCAGAAAATAGTTTTTTGAGAAAATATTATTTTGTCAATTCAATGTTAATTAGCCTAGTTTTTAGGGTGATTTTAGCTCTATTATATGTCTACCTCTCGTGTATTAAGATAGCCCAGTTATATTGGCTCTAAATCCCGTTTTGTGTCTCCACCATACAAGACCAATTCACTTTAGTGTCCAATCTCAGAAAATAGTTTTTGAGAAAATATTATTTTGTCAATTCAATGTTAATTAGCCTAGTTTTTAGGGTGATTTTAGCTGTATTATATGTCTACCTCTCGTGTATGTAGATAGCCCAGTTATATTGGCTCTAAATCCCGTTTTTATGTCTCCACCATACAAGACCAATTCACTTTAGTGTCCAATCTCAGAAAATAGTTTTTGAGAAAATATTATTTTGTCAATTCAATGTTAATTAGCCTAGTTTTTAGGGTGATTTTAGCTCTATTATGTGTCTACCTCTCATGTATGAAGATAGCCCAGTTATAGAGGCTCTAAATCCCGTTTTTATGTCTCCACCATACAAGACCAATTCACTTTAGTGTCCAATCTCAGAAAATAGTTTTTGAGAAAATATTATTTTGTCAATTCAATGTTAATTAGCCTAGTTTTTAGGGTGATTTTAGCTCTATTATATGTCTACCTCTCGTGTATTAAGATAGCCCAGTTATATTGGCTCTAAATCCCGTTTTGTGTCTCCACCATACAAGACCAATTCACTTTAGTGTCCAATCTCAGAAAATAGTTTTTGAGAAAATATTATTTTGTCAATTCAATGTTAATTAGCCTAGTTTTTAGGGTGATTTTAGCTGTATTATATGTCTACCTCTCGTGTATTAAGATAGCCCAGTTATATTGGCTCTAAATCCCGTTTTGTGTCTCCACCATACAAGACCAATTCACTTTAGTGTCCAATCTCAGAAAATAGTTTTTGAGAAATTATTATTTTGTCAATTCAATGTTAATTAGCCTAGTTTTTAGGGTGATTTTAGCTCTATTATGTGTCTACCTCTCATGTATGTAGATAGCGCAGTTATAGAGGCTCTAAATCCCGTTTTGTGTCTCCACCATACAAGACCAATTCACTGTAGTGTCCAATCTCAGAAAATAGTTTTTGAGAAAATATTATTTTGTCAATTCAATGTTAATTAGCCTAGTTTTTAGGGTGATTTTAGCTCTATTATGTGTCTACCTCTCTTGTATTAAGATAGCCCAGTTATAGAGGCTCTAAATCCCGTTTTTATGTCTCCACCATACAAGACCAATTCACTTTAGTGTCCAATCTCAGAAAATAGTTTTTGAGAAAATATTATTTTGTCAATTCAATGTTAATTAGCCTAGTTTTTAGGGTGATTTTAGCTCTATTATATGTCTACCTCTCGTGTATTAAGATAGCCCAGTTATAGAGGCTCTAAATCCCGTTTATATTATTTTGTCAATTCAATG
>JBAKBP010037771.1:0-16940 GCA_037953745.1 Lithodes maja
TACAGATCACAAAGGATCGACCTCGCTACATCGGTTCCTGAACCTATTGATAATATTTCTAACATCGTTCTTAACACCAATATCCCCCCCAAATAAAATTAATGAAAGCATGTGATCCTCCCAGGATTTGAACCCAGGATACCTTAAACAGAAATAACACGCTCTAACCATTACACCATCAAGATATTTAGAGGTACTGTACATGACTACGATAAATATCCATTTATCAAATACTGCATATGAATTTAATCATGTACTGCACTCAACTGCACTATGAATAGCCTAATGCAACAGGAAATAACATTTTATGGGGTATAAATGACCGATTATGCTACGCTATGTTCCTCTGCCTATTGATATTATTTCTAACGTCGTTCTCAACACCAATAACTCCCCAAATGGAATTCATGAACGCATGTAATCATATAAGAAACTAAAATGCTAGACTTAATTGAATAGTAACTACGGTGTTTTGTTTTTTCAAAATAAATAGTGGAATGATGCAAGGGGGTGTTCTCTCTTCATTACTATCAAATTATACATCAATGCAGCATTAAAGATGTTTACTAACACAAAAAAAGTGAACAAGTATGTTGGTATATACTCATGATGTAGTTAGCCTGGTAATTCAATAGATCAACTAGGACATTCATGTACATGTGTTGGCAATATATTGAAATTGACTTGGAGATACACAGGAATAGAAGACAAATTGTATCACTTTTAGTAATACATTTGACTTAAGAAGCCAATCTGCTGTAATGTACAAGCAATATGTGATTACAATGTTGTAGATGAACACGCATATTAAGGGCATGTTCAAAGTGACCTCTTAGATTAAATATACTTGAAAATGAGACTTATTTAATCCTACATCAAATGTTGTATTGTGTACAAAAGATGGTAATCTTAATTATAATTTATGTGACAGAATATGGCGTTACTCGCTGAAAAATAAATACTATTATGAGTTCCCAGATAATTAGACCATTTGACATGACTGTCTAATACGCTAAAGTTATTGTGTAAATCCCTAAGTATGTTACTAATTATAGCTTAACTAAGGGATATAAAGTTCAAAGTAAATATTAAATTATTATCTAGAAAGTTTTAGCCCTGGATAGTATGGATCATGTGAAGTCATGAATAGAGTGGGTTCAGAACCATGAGCCCACAAGAGAAGTTGACATTGAAGAGTTTAAAGGTAATTTATAAGCTAAGTTTTGTACTCTATGTTTTTGCAAGGATATATTATTTCATATGGTATTCTATTTTACATAAGTATTCTTTCATGTACAGTCATGGTCATTAGTTCTTATATATTCTGAAGCCTCGAAAAATTTAAATGAACCTTCGAAAGACAAATATCAGGTAATAAATATATAGGAAGCTTCGAAAATATATGTATCAGCATTAACCCACTGGACCCCAGCAACGCGCATTATGCGTCGCCTATGTATGGAATGCACAGTCCCACCGACGCAGCGTATGTGACCGCAACGTTTGCCCTTAATTTTTTTTTCTATGTGATTGAGGGAGGCAAAAGGCATAACTGCCTATAGCGAGTGCCTCCCCCATAGTTGAAAGAGTGACAGGGCCAAAATCTAGGGACGTTCGAGCCAAAATGCCTGGATACACGGAGTTTGAAGCAATTTAAGTCATAGGAAGAGGGAAAGACTGATTGTGGGAGAGTTCCAGAGCTCAGCTGTTGAGTAGAAGAAAGTTTGAGAGTAACGTTTCACTCTTGGGTTGGAGAGTTGCACAGAGTAGGGGTGGGATTGAGTTGCAAGACGGGTACCACGTGCCCTACGTAAAGGAGGTGGTATGCACTGGGATAGCTCTGAGGAACACTGATTATTATAGTAGCGATAGAATAGCGAGAGAGATCCAACATTGCGGCGGAGATTGCAGAGAGTTCGTGAGTGAACGGGAGTTAATGATACGAAAGGCCTTCCTTTCAACTTTGTCTAGGAGAGCGGTGTGAGAGGAACCTCCCCACACATGTGAACAATACTCAATACAAGGGCGCACTATGCCCCTGTACAGAGCAAGAAGCTGTGCAGGGGAAAAGAACCCCTAAGGCGGTTGAGCACACCCAGCTTCTGGGAGGCTGCCTTAGCAAGACTGGTAATATGGTCCTTCCAAATGAGAGCAGAAGAAAAAGAGACACCAAGAATATTGAGAGAAGATGAAGGGTTGATTTTTGTATTGTTGAAGAATAAGGGATGATCCTGACGGGTAGATAGATGGAGAAATTGGGTTTTGGACGCATTAAAGTGAACAAGGTTTTCTCTGCCCCAATTGGAAATAGTATTTAGATCAGAATTTAAGAGTACTATGGCTTCATTACGTTTATCGTTGAGGGATTGCTGGCTGGGGCGTTCTGAAAAACTAATGGAGTAGTGCAAGGTTGAGTCGTCTGCGTATGAATGGATAGGAATTAAGGTACAGTTAACCCGGGAGCTGCGGGAAGACTCTTAAGAGTTCCCCCGGCGGACTGCGGGAAGACTCTCTGGAGTAAGTAAAACTAAAAATCAACTTTTTACATCGAAAAAAAATTTTTTTTTTTTTATTTTTATTTTTTTATTTTTTTTTGGCCCCTGGGCCATGCAAAATCTCAGTCCTCTACCTCCCCTCCTTCCCCACTTTCCTCCTATTCCTCAGTTATCACCTATTTTCCCTATTATTCCCTTATTCTGAGGTATATTTTCGTGCTAACATTAGCGAGTTGCAAGCAGGGTGTTGTCATCACTGATGGCCATCGAGTGCAAGAGAGAGAGAGAGAGTATCGATCGACTGTGTCGCAGTGGCCTTGGGGAAAATGGGCGGGAAGGTAGCTTGCCTCACCCATACATTATACAACTCGCGGGCTATATCTCCGATTTTGACCATCCAAACGCTGTTTTCACTCGTTTTATTGTTGTTTCAGGTTAATACCTTTATAATCAACCCATAATAGGCGCATATGGATAATTATTAATGCTATTAATGGTACAATGAATATTTTAGTGACGAAAAACCTCAAATACGTCAGCACAGGGGGAGGTTTTCATTTACCCCCGTGCGCACTTCAGAGGTTAAGGAGATCATTTATAAAAATTAGAAAGATAATAGGAGATAGGACAGAGCCCTGAGGAACACCGGAGTTTATAGGGTGAGGAGGTGAACAATGGCCGTCCACAACCGCGGCTATGGAACGGCCGGGGAAAAGTTAGATGTTCAATGTTAGAACCGGGAGATTTTTGAAAGAGAACAAACATTTGGGGTGGACAGTTTTTACCAAATGACCACTAGGGGTGGAAGACATAAAACAAGGTTGAAGAGCACTGTTCTAAGTAATATAACCATTACAGAGAGAGAAGTATTGAAATATTTAGATAAACTAAAGGTAAATAAAACGCCCTGGCCTGATACAATCTCACCTAGAGTTCTAAAGGAAGCTAAGGATGAGCTCTCCAAACCACTGACATTGCTATTCAATAAATCCTTGCAGTCTGGAACAATGCCTGATCAGTGGAAGCTAGCTAACGTAACCGATTTTTTAAGAAAGGCAGCAAATCCGTACTCAGTAACTGTATCGTCAAATATTATTGACGATCTAATTTTGTATTGTCTGGAACATTAATCTGTTTTGCAATACTGAATTCAAATTATGGGTTAATAATAATGATGAAAAATTAGCATTGATATGCGCATTATTTATGATTAGATATGAAATCAGTGTAATAATAAATTAGTTTGACATATTTAAGAATATGGTATTCAAGCATTATGATTTATTATAGGATGAATATTATTACTATGGTGTTGTAGCTTTATATCGTATATTACAAAGTGCTGACGTGTAACATGACTTCACAGATATACAAGTAGAGCCATCTACCGTGAGATTGGGGTACAGTCGGGGTGATTACAGGGCTGCCAGAATGCGGAAATACGTCACCAAACGCGGAATTTAAAGTGTGGGAAGACGAAGTGCGGAAATTGTATTCCGAATTTCCGCATTATCCAAATAATTGGGAATATTAATTTCCGCGCAGAGTGAAATTAATATATAATGTTTAATACAGTTCTAAGTACCATTTATGTGTTAAATAAAACATTACATAATGTACAGTAGCACCGAAACATTCGCGGTCTCCTTACATTGTAGGCTACAGTTCCCTGCACAAGTTCCGTTTATCTCTTGAGATTGTATTTATGGAAGACAAAATAGTATAATTTAAATTTGAGTGTAGTATCTTAATAGTTTCATAAGAAGGTGAATTAACTACTGCATAACAAGGAACTCTCCTAATTCAACAATACTATTTTTTCTATCATAAATACAATCTCAGAGAGAGACGGAACATGTGCAATATAGAATGTACTAGATTTATAGTTAATGAGTATATATATATATATATATATATATATATATATATATAGACTATTGTTTTGCTTGAGTATACAGTATAGTACAGTATATATTTGCAAGCATTACCTTGTATTCATTACTCCTAAATGGTAGAACTTTTACTGTATATACGTAAATATTAACAAACACAGGTAGCCTATAATTATGTCATCATTTGGGTTTTGTTATACCAGGCTTTTTGCTGGGTTTACTGGATAAAAGGTTGATCCTAACTTAACTGGTGTGGCAGAGAAGGAATTCACACAGACATACATGCAGAGGTGCAAGGACAACACAGGAGTACATACTGTATATAGTTATTATATTCAATATAGATAACATATGATGGCTTACTTGGCTAATGGTTCACACATATAATGGCATAAAATACCATACACAAAATCATGGATATGGAACAGAATATGATATACACCGGACCTAAGATGAATTGCAAGTATTAAGACTGGAGGTTTACTGCTCCTTTGGATTAGCAATAGAAATTACACACAAAATATATGTGAATGCTTCATATTGACAGGTAGATGGATTGAGTGGAGGAAAAACACAGGGAAGAGCTATGCTTCTGTGTTCGCTAACGTTTTGGGCTATGTATTACCCATCTTCAGAGATACTTTCTCAGTCTCTCTGAAGATGGGTAATACATAGCTGGAAAGATTAGAGAATAAAGAATCATATCTCTTTCCTGTGTTTTTCCTCCACCCAATCCATCTACAAAATATATGTAAATAATTCAACATGTGTCTCATATATCAGAGTTTATCATGGATATATTGGTATCCTAAAAAGCGCACTTAGGAGTCTTCGCACATAGATTTAGACATGTCACGGAAGCATTTCTCGAATGAATTTAGCATGAAATGAAAGTATAAACACAATGAAATAATCACAAGTCATTTGGTCACGGGCGTGGAAAGATAGTGTCACTGGGGTTGATTTTATGTGTATCACTGTATGGGTGTGTGCGGCTATAAAGTGAAATATTACCATATGTGATCTCGCATAGATCATTTACAAAATATTCTACTTTATAACGATAAATATGTGTGGTTTGTATCCTCGTCTATAGAAGCCTAACAAGTGATAAGGGAGGTCTGTTATACACTTATACAGCCTTCAGCAAGCTAAGTTCTTCGTTCTGGTGCCGTGGTCCAACATCTACGGATCTTCCTCTTGCTCGTCATTGTAGTGGCTTCAACGTCAGGGTTGGTGGTGGGTATTCCTCTAACAACGTCCTCTAACAGGTCTTGACAGGGCTGTGAGTTGGCTCCTTACCATCCAGGTGTTGAGAGGTAAGGGAGAGGGATCAGAGAAATTACTAGGGAACACGGATCAGTGTACTGGTAATCTAGCAACTCCTACACTCAGTCTCAGGCTACATACGGACCAGTGTACTGGTGATACCAAGCCTGGAGGGTTAGACCGTTAGAGAACTTACTAGGCAGCGCGGACCAGTGTAGCCTACTGTCCACCACGCAATTTCTCTCTCGAGTAAGGGAGAAGTCATTATGGCCTGGACAACTATCGATACCCAAGTTGGGTATGGCCAGAGAATCTATTAGGCGGCTTGGACCAGTGTACTGTACACCTAACAATTTCTCTGTAGGGTTTGGATCACTACCCAGGAACTGAGTTATAGCAGGCTACACGGACCAGTAGACTGGTAGCAAGCTAAAGCTCAATAACCGGGCTCGACACTACTCGGACCAGTATAATGGCAGTAAGTCATTACCCAGGATCTGCACAATAACTAGAGTCGTACGGACAAGTGTACTAACAACTCGTCGTTATTATAAAATTCCTCCTTTACTATCTTTAGGCAAGTGAGACAGTTTAGGAAGCTCCAAGTCTATGTATCTTCTTGCACTTACCAATGTACAGGCAATTGGAATTAGACCAGGAGATTGGATAGGGCTAGATGATGTTTGACTGCACTGACCAGTGTACGGGCAGATCACGTTGCACCTAGGAATCGGCAGCTACTCTGACTTCACCCTGTCTGCCCTCTGCTGGTTTCACCGGGCACGTCATACATTCAGCAACGTAGTCCAAGGCGAGGTATCTACGAGTAGAGTATTAGGGGTATGTGGTTAAGGTGTGAACTTTAAAGGGCTTTGGTCGACTTCCCTGATGGCATTGGTTCTGATTTCTCGGGGTTCTAGTTTTGCTTCTCGTTCTTGTGGACCTCCCATTTTCTGTCTGTCCTTCCTTCTTTCCTACTGGCGTCTTCCCGTTCTTGTTGGTCTTTCAGTTTTCTTTTTTTCTTGCTCTGGTCGCTACTATATCCTGAGTCTCGTGTTTTCTCTCGTATTTTAGGTATTGATCATATTTGTTAAAAATGGCAATTTATTTAGCTTTAACTAAAATCAATGTAAAAAACTTAAAACGTACAGTATGTTTACTACTACTACCTTAATAATAATAATAATGTTATATCAGGTTTTTACTGGGGTTGTATTGACTAATTAGATATTCTTACTTGACTGGAGAAAAGGAGACCAACACAAGCACGAAGACAATAGAGGATAATATAACGCAGAGTACAAACATAGATTATTCTTATTTCACAGTAACATATGATTATAAGTGTAATGTTACATCAGACATGGATAGGTAATAATATAACAGCACGATCGAGGATCCACTAGGCGTCTCAAGGGGAAGAACTTTGGCAGGTTCAGACAGTCTTTGGAGATGCGGCTGCGTTGTATTCCTGATGACGACCTGGTCCGTGGTGGTGGTCCTGCCGTGTGACGGTTGCAGAGTTGGCGAAGACTTCCTTGGGGTCCTCTGAAGATCTACGGGGTTGAGGACTTTTACGAATACGAGCCATTTCACCAGTGTAGTACACTCTCGTATCGTATGAAATGAGTAGGGAGTCGTTTCACCAGTGTCTTACGCCCTCCACTACGATTCCTTGACCTTGACTTCCTACAAGAATCTCTGAAAGAACTTTGATGTTAGATGTTGTGGTTATAAGAGTACGAGCCGTTTCACCAGTGTCTTACGCTCTCGTATTGCAGGACTTATGTAGGGAGTTGTTTCACCAGTGTCGTTACACCCTCCACTACGAGTCTTGACTGAGAAGAAAGCCATTTCACCAGTGTCTTGCGCTCTTCCAACCACCCTTACTATTTTTGTAGGTTTACTAGAACTAGAGCGCTTGTCAGTATTGCATACTCTAATTACAGTAAATCCTGTACCAAGGCAATCTAAAGATGTTGGGTGGTCACCAGTGTGGTCCAACAAGAATACTAGCAAATCCAAGGTACCTTTGAGAAATGTGTCGAGTAGTTCTACCAGTGTCTTACTCCCTCAAGGCAATTTCTCGGTCAATAGTACTTTTGATACTATCCCTACCGGTGTGGTAATATTATCTGTTCAACTCTACTGATGATGAGGTAGGGTGAGATGGTCTTACCACTTCGTCGTTCTCCTCGGTGGGGCATTTCAGGGCTAGAGGGGCGGCTGTGCCTGGAGGAGGGTCTGGGCCGGCTGGGTGGTGTGTTGATCTTTATGCACGGTTTGTTTATTACGACGTCGTGAGGGATTATCTTTGTTAGGTATATCATCAGTAGGTGCCGTCCTCACAGGTATGTTCTTTCCTGGGGTCGGGGGAAGTGCCTGAGTGATGCAGGTGACCCGAGCGAAGCATGGAGAGGACTCTCTTGTGCCCTCTTTGTCTTGGTGTCGCGGTGGCAGTGGTTGTTGGTGCGTGCAGGGCCTCATCTCTGTGGTTTGTTTCCTAGGCACTTTTCTTCCCTATCCCAAATAATAATAACTTATTGCATAAAACTGTTCCAATATTTTTAAAAGGTTGGTCTATAATTACCTCTTAGTACAATCCCCAACACTTTTAGGGAGCGTTATCAGTGTCGGACATGCAACTTATAAAACATATCACAGAGTACATGAAATGTCAATGAAAGCTAGTAACACATACTACAGTTGCAATCTGAATATTTGATGCCAAAATTCAAGACAAATACACTATATTAATCGCAAAATCACACACATTCCGTCGATTACAACATGAGACAACTTTAGTAAAATAAGTGAACATAACTTGAATCGTAATTAAGAGCAAGAAATCATTAGGCCTACCTATAGTACCAAGGTCTAGCTTGAGTGGTCAAACAGGGAGCATATATTTATAAACACATATATAAACACATATATACATGTATAGTCCCGGATATATGTTCTTAACCATACTAGGATTGTCATTATGTAATTAAATGTTATGATATACAGTATATACAAAAAAAACAAAAAAACACTTTTCCATAAATTTACAAACTGATAACTGGTTGATTCAAAATTTAATACTTGCGTAATTTATTCACAGGAAGGTTAAAATCATGTGTCCATGAGTGTACATACATACTATAGATGTACACTCCGGGACAAATTTAGTGTTTGCCGCTCCAAAATCTCTACCTTAGGGTTCTCTTTTGTTTTATAAGATAACATTATTCCCTATCACATCTGAACAAAGCTTATATATCCAAGCTCTGTTCAGGTGTGCGAGGAGTACATTTGTCTTATTCTAATCGACAAATTTAAAGTAGACATTTTGGAGCGGTGACACTAATTTTGTTTGTTGGTGTATACAGCCTACACAGTTATATACCCAAATATTGGCTACAGTTTACAGAGTTCCAACAATCTTAATTAGATTTATTAGAAGGTCAACAGTAATGTATAAACTACATTTACAGAACTGTATATATAATGTAAAATGAGGATGAATCAAGACATAATATAAGTGATAATGTTTCCTACAGCAATCTTAAAAGAAATGTAATTGACCACATGAGTTTCGTTCTACAAGGAAGTTGGAGTCTTGTAGACATCGATAGTTAATATAAATGCAATAATAATGTAGGTTTCGGATGGCTAAAGAGTATGTTGAATTGGATTTTATGTATCTATAAATGTACTATAACTGTATTTTAGCTGGTATAATTATGTTAAATATCGATGTCTACAACTCCAACTTGCTTATAGAACGAAACTCGCAAGTGGCCAATTGCATAATTTAATAATTATATTTTCTGAGACTACGAACATCATAGGGCTACTGTACATATGCATACATGCCTAGACATGACAAACATGCATACAAAAAGGTGCACACCTAATAATTCTTATCAAGTTACTCCATCAATATATCCGTTTTCTTAAAACAAATTGTAAACAGCGGACCAAATAACTGCGGATAACGGCAGCACTGGGTGATTAGCCATTTTTGTATTCAGTTTCTATCAAGTGGCTTCTTCTAGCGAAGGTATAGTTGTTTAATGTTCTTTATGTAGTCATTGATAGTCATTAAGTGTATATCAGAAAGCTTATAATATTATATGTTATTGTTATTTTTACTGTAAGTGAATATGTTGATGGATTAGTGATTTATCATAATACGATTCATTATTATAATTTTGATTTACTGAATTCATGTACGGTGGCGCTTTCGAGTCATGTCTCGGCTGTCATTGCGTTAGCTCACTCTGTGCTGTGTTAATGTCGGTCAGATGTTGAATAGGATGGGCAAGTGTGGGTACATGTTTGTATATCTCACTCAAAAGGAAGTAATTATGTGTCCGTATTGTTGATATCAGTTATTGATCAAAACATAATTTATACCGAGACATCACTTATTGGGCCGACTGTACTTTTATTATGTGGACCATAGTTTGGGTAATTCTCACTTTGTAACTGGTTTCTGATAATTTTATATTAAAAGGTGATAGTGAATTGATACAATATAATTATATTGTTCACAGTACGGAGTGATCGACACCGAGGTACGAGGTGATTCATTGTTCAGTCCGCCATATGGAAGCGGGGCTAACGTAAGTTTATTATGTTATTTTTGCTTTTGATTGTTATTCTATTTAGATGTTAATTACGGATAAGAATATATATTAACCCTCTCCGACATATGACGCGGTTTTGAGCCTATCGGGGATACTTTGAAGCCTTTGTTGCCATCATGGGTATTTGGAAGCCTTTGGTTTGGTTACTTCAACCTCTGCAGTTGTCTTTGAGTTAGCTGTGGGCAGAGGGCTGGTTTTGGAGAGGTGATTGTAAGAGTGAGAGAGCTCTGTTTCTTATTGCTAATCTGGCAACCTCTGCGTGAAAGGGTTAACAATGTGATTAGGATTTGGATGTTTATAAACCTGAAATTATACATTGCTCTTCACATTACAATAATTTAGATCGTTCATACAAATGGATTATGTACAGCTGGCCACATGTTCTTGGTATGCAGTACTATATTGCTGATCAGAAAGTATGATCCTAAGAATCATTATAGACTACAGGATTGGAGTATTAATAGTATGGTAAAACTATTCGCGATATGGTGTACCAAAAACTTGTGCCCTGTGCTTTACTTCCTTACAATTTGTGTTGGTGTCCTGATTCATTATGAATTGTGTTAATTTATACAATACTATGTTGCATGATTTTCTGTTTTGTATTCCAAGTTGAATTATTGTTCACAGGTCTAAACGGTTCAATAAACTATTGAGACACCCACTGATCTTTCCTTGGCCGGACGAAACAGTAACTATCGTCCAATTAGCTTAACCTTAGTTGTATGTAAAATGCTAGAAACGCTCATAAGAGACAGACTCGTAAATCACTTAGAGGAAAATAACACTTAAAAATACTCGACACGTCTTTCGTATCAAACGTTCCTGCTTAACAAACCTCTTAGACTTCTTCCACGATATCCTCAACCTCTATGATGAGAGTAAAGATGTAGATTTTATATACCTTTATTTTCAAAAGGCCTTTGATAAAGTTCCTCACAAACATTTACTGCTAAAACTAAAAGCGCATGGCATACAAGACGGTGTGTTGAAATGGATAGAAAATTGGCTCCACCACAGAAAGTAAAGAGTAGTCAAACGGTAAGGCATCTAAATGGACCAATGTAAGTAGTGGGGTACCCCAGGGATCGGTACTAGGACCAATTCTCTTTCTAATTTACATCAACGACATAGAGAGTCTCACCTGTACAATCTCAAAGTTTGCTGACGATACAAAAATTGCAAATAGCGTACTCTCAATAGAACAAGTTGACGATGTGCAATACAATCTAGATAAGTTGACATGTTGGGCCCAAATTTGGCAAAAGAGTTTCAATGCAGATAAATGTAAAGTACTACATATTGGATACCGAAATGAGAACTCAAACTATTCGATGAATGGCACTCTGCTTAAGACTGTAGACAGAGAAACCGTTCTGGGAGTAACAATATCGAGTAACCTAAAACCGAGTCAACATTGTTCAGAAGTTGTTAAAAAGGCAAACAAAATAATTGGCTTTATAGGCAGGTCATTTGAGCATAAATCCAAAGAAGTTATCCTAACTCTTTACAATTCCTTAGTCCGCCCTCTTCTGGAATACTGCGTTCAATCCTGGTGCCCTTATTACCAAAAAGATATAGACAAGCTAGAACGAGTTCAATGTAGAGTTACCAAAATTATACCTAGCCTACAGTTGGCTCCTGAACTCAGTTGGCTCCTGACCTTTGACCAGTGAGGACGTACCAAGTGACCGCTCGTGACATACCTGTTTATCCCCTAGTGAGGTGAACATTCTTAGTGATGGCTTGTGCTGATGAGATTGTCTCCTCTTCCCATGTTCTCCAGCCTTGTCTTGCAAGACAGGCTGGAAAATGTTGAGCTCGAGGTCCAATCTCTCAAGGACGAGAACTTAGCATTGAAGATGGCATTAGAGGAAAAGAAAAATGCCACTGGTGTAGGAAAACCGGACTCTTCCTGGAAGGTGGCATCTTCAAGAGATATGAAATTAACCTTCCAGAAGCAGTAGGTGACTGTTAAAAACAAGTATAGCGCCCTGGATGACGAGTGTGATGGCAGTGAAGGAGGAAGGAGATGACCCATCTTACAGCGGGGCAGTGAGAGGGTGACAGGACGATTCGACGGTGCCGTCGAAATGTCTGTCAGAACCGTCTAATCGTCCAATAATACTGGCCATCGTCTAATTGTACTTTCCAACCCCTTGGGGTTCATTTTTATAATAGTTTATATTAATTATGAAATTTCCACAATACCTTCATAGCCTAAACTAGATTTTATGTGTACAAAAGTAAGTCCATCGAAGCGTTCATTTGAAAGTTAATAAGTTTCGAAATTGTGTGTACGGGTGTGCGTTTGATTAAAACGGTTTCGAAATTATAGGCTACGTATGTGTGTGTTGGATTAGAAGATTTGAATATCTGAATTTGAAGACTTAGTTGTACGTGTGTGTGTGATTAGAACAATAACATGTTTTGATTTGAAGGTTTAACCGTTTCGAAATTTTGCGTTTGTGTGAGTTTGATTAGAACAATTGATTTTTTTCAATTTTAAGACTAACGGTTTCGAAATTGTGCGTATGTGTGTAGGCTTATATAAGCTGGACATTGTTTTGAGTTATTAGCATAAAGACAATGGACAACAACTGCTGCAAGTGTGAAAGACCTGTCCGTCCTCTCCAACATGCAGTGGAATGTGATGGCTGCAATAGGTGGCAACATAGGACTTGCGGTATCAACATATCCCAAGCTGACTACAGGAAAGCTGTGCATGAGAAAATTAACATCATCTGGTTCTGTGAATCCTGTTCAACTTCCTTGCAGAATATGCCAACTACGGAGTTAAAAAATGTACATCAAGACTCTCCACCTGCTAATCGTTTCAACTCCACAGCAACTTCCAATCTCAACTCCACTATGCAATTCAATTTATCTAAGATATCCGACGACCAACAGGAATGTCCAGATACGGCCCAACTGCCCAACAATGCTGCGCTACCCTTCGAAGAGCCCCAAGTCTTCGAGGAATCTAACCTTGAAAATACTATACCTGTTCCTGACATTGGAAGTGGCAGTGAGGAAGAGATGTCAAATTTTGTTGTGGTGCCCAATGCTTCTAAACGAAATAGTGCACTCCTAGTGGAAAGGGGCTACACATATCATAAGGATGTGAAAATGAATAAAAAAGAACAACACAGGGATGGAGGTGCACAGTACGGAATAAAGATGCCAGATGCCTAGGATCCGTGATGCAGACTGGGACACTTTTCAGCCGAGGAGCACAGCCACACAAGTGCACGCCAAGTGACTGCGCCCTACCTGCTTCCCAGATAAAGTCTCACTTGCATGCAGAAGGGGGGGCACTTCCCTTTGTTTCAGGCTCTATGATTGTTAAAGAGGCCTTAGAGAAGTACCTTCCTTCCGATGCACCATGCACTTCCCTACCCAGCACTTCCCTGATCCGCTCAGCCAACCGGTGCCGTCAGAAACAAAGGCCAATTCATCCTAAGAGCCTGGAATTTGAGTAGGTTGATGAAGCAATTCCTCATGATTTTAAGCAGGAGGACCTTAGAGTGGGATCAGCACGCCATGTAATATTTTTTACTGCATGCATACTGAATCTTCTCTCGGCATGTGGATGAGACTTTCAAGACAGTGCAAAAACCTTTCTACCAGCTCTGGAGCATACATGAGTCTCTTAAGCAAAATGAAAATAAAAAAAAAAAGGTCCAATGGTGTTTGTACTCTTGTCTCGCCACTCTAAACTCTATTATAAAGCTGTGCTGGAATGTATAAAGTCTTCTCTATCTGTAAATATATAATTACTATTAGCTAATATCTATTAAACAAGAATATTATATATATTCAACAAATACAATTGAAAAAACACTATACAAATAAAAGAAATTTCGACGGAGGTTCGTCGAAACGTCCTGTATTCAGTGAGAGGAGAGGAAATCTGCAGCTACTTCTGCTGATACTACTTCTGCTACAGGCCGGCAACAGAAAACAGCTAAGTCTATTTTAATTGTAGGGGATTCAATGGTTAAATACCTTGGCAGGGCTACTAACACACATGTTGGTAAAGTTGTCTGTCTGCCTGGTGCCGGAGTCGAGAGGGTGGCAGAAAAGCTAGATGGTGTCATGGAAGCGAGGGGGGAGGACTCGATCATCTTCCTCAACGCAGGGAGCAACGACATTTGGAAATGCAGGACTGAGGAGTTGCTCACCACTTACCAGGAAATGTTGGAGAGGATCAAGGAGAAGGGTAGAGTTCCTGTGGTACACAGTATCCTACCAAGAAGAGGGGTAAGGAAGGAATGGTCCTCCAGGGCTATTGGTGTAAATAGCCGGCTGGAGAAGCATTGCAAGGCAAATACTATTCCATTCCTGGATAACTGAACCCTCTTCTATGGTAAGGATGAACTGTATGCCCAGGATGGAGTACATCTCTCTCGACTAGGAGTTTCGACCTTAGCCAGCTCACTCGACAAGTCTGTTATAGTCCATGAGCCAAGACCCGAATTTTGGGATATCGGTACCACCCGGGGTGACTAATTCTCTTAGGTGTTTTTAGCTTGCTACATGTCTCTAGTTTATGTTTTGATATGATAGCCCTTGCACATTGGTAGCTTAATGGTCGTTATCACTTCTTGAATAGACATACCCTACCGAAAATTCCGAAATTTTTTAAAATGTCAAATTTGGGGACAGGAATGCCTAAATGTCAACAAAATGCATATAGTAATTGTCACATTTAATACAAGTCTTGTAAATACACACTAAGCATGCCATGGGCTTGTACATACTATTATGGCAAATTACTACTCCTAAATATCATCTACATCAGACTCGGAATCTGACTGTTGTGCCACCGGCTCTTCTTCAATAGCCGTGTTCTGACATGTCTGTAACCTGCACATGTCCGTGCATTTTAGACCATTGCTGAGGCAAGTACACTTAGGGAGTTCGCATGACCGCACACACTTGCAAGACAGTAGCTGCATAACAGCATCTGGTGCTGGTGAGCCTCGCATCCAGTTGACGGCAAGCTTACCGTCCTCATCTGTCATCCAACCGCAGTCTGTTGGGTTCGCAACAAATGGCTGGCTCTGAAGACTTCTCCTCCAGATCGCAGCCTGGTAGTTTGCACGCAGTGCATGCATGAAGAGGCAGTCCTCACAAGGAGGGAGTTGACTTGACTCTACCTCTCCACGTCTTGCACAGAACAGCTCATACCGAAGCTTGTTTACCTTAGTTGTGTGGGTAGATGGTAGGTACATGTGGCAGGTGATTTCCTGTAGCTTCTCAAAGAGTTCAGGAGACACTTCCCATGAGCGTCCAAGTTCGTGAAAAGCATCCTGGTATGTCTTGTCCATCTTCACCTGCTTGAGTGTCGTCATCTTCCCTCGGCCAGCGAATGCACTGACGGTATCACAGCCTGTAAAGGCATGCATACCAATCAATGAATCACACACGCTGCCTCCCAGTGTGCGGCTCAGTGTGGTGATATCCAGGAATCTTGTCCGGTTCTTCGTCCCGCACTTCTGGAACAGATGGGATGGGATCTTGTGGCACATGCCAAGACACAACACCATGACGTCTGTATCTTCTGCAGTGATGATGACAGACTTGTTCCCAGATTCTGCTGCATGAAGTGCATGGAGAAGAAGGCGTGTGTCTGCTTCTTCTTGAGTTGACTTAAGCTCAGGAGCCTCTTCCCACTGCTCTTTGGTGATCTTGAAGCAGCGCTGCTCACATGTGACATACAGCTCCTTGTCCTTGAGCTTCTCCCTGTGCTGTGGTGCCTTCCATTCTTCTACCAAGAACTTGATAAGACTTGCCTTGTTGGAGGAACTACCGAGTAACTTTCTCCACTGCTGGATGTTGTGCCCAGGTTGAATGTTCTTGAAATGAATTCCTGTGCCTGCACTTCTTTTGGCTCGTTCTGCATCCTTGATGGATGTCTCCTTGTAGATATCAAACACAACATCAATGCGCCTGCTCTTAGCACCTTCATGAACAGCGTGACTCAGTGCTGTACCTGCAAGCTGTGAAAAAGTTTTGTCGTTTCCCTTCAGTTTGTGGACCAGGCTCATCCCATCAATTATGGTAGCAGAGGGCTCGGGTATCACTTCTGCAGGAGAAACATTCCTCTCTAACTCTTTTGCTAGGGCAGCCTTGTTGGTCTTGCAGAGAGACCCATCACCGCTGGCAAGTGCCCAAGGCAAAGGCCCAAGGGGATGAGCCAAGACATCACTCATTTTGAGCTTTCTGTTCTCGGCAACAAGGATCATCTGGCCAAATAGGTTCCTGTCAGCCTTTAAGATAGCCTCCTTGGCATGGTCTTGTGAGCGTGGCTTCATTCTAATGTTAGTGAACGTTCTCAGTTTCGTCTTCGTCATCGTGTCATGAAACTGTATAGTTGGCGTATCGATCTCCAGGCGCTCTTCCTTGAAGGCTTGATATGCATCCTCTCCTATTCTGTAGGCCCCTAGAAGGTCTTTGACAACTTCTGGTGGTGCCATAGTCGCAGTTGACAAACTGACAAGATCTTCTTGCTCTGCGTTGAAGGGGTTCAACCAGCTGGTCTCCATCAGTTGAACTAAAGATTGGACATCGGCCTCATCTCTTCTAATCCTGGCCATCTGTAGGTCTGGGTGGCTGAAGTCGGTATACTTTTGGCCTACTAC
>JBAKBP010037772.1:0-16939 GCA_037953745.1 Lithodes maja
CAAACACACCACACGTAATACCACACAGACTAAAGCATGCACACACGCCACACACACGCACAGGCCCATACATTACCACACACACACGCACACTGAACATCACACATACACACAGGTACACTACTAACACACGCGCGCGCGTATCATTAACTCCCTTCATCTCACCAACTCTCTGCAATCTCTCTCTCTCTCTTCGCCAGAATGTTGTATATTTCTCGCTATTCTATCGCTACTACAATAATCAGTGTTCCTCAGTTGCTCTCCCAGTGTATACAACCTCTTCTACGAAGAGTACGTAGTACCTGTCTTGCAACACAATCCCACCCCTACTCTGTGCAACTCTCCAACTCAAGAGTGAAACGTTATTATCAGTTTTTCTTCTATTTAACAGCTGAGCTCTGGAACTCTCTCCCAGAATCAGTCTTTCCTCCTTCCTATGACTTAAATTGCTTCACACTCAGTGTGTCCAGGCATTTTGGCTCGAACGTCCCTTGATTTTGGCCCTGTCACTCTTTCTGTTATGTGAGTAAGATTATGTTTACTGTATTTATAATGGTTCGTGAGAGAGAGAGAGAGAGAGAGAGAGAGAGAGAGAGAGAGAGAGAGAGAGAGAGAGAGAGAGAGAGAGAGAGAGAGAGAGAGAGAGAGAGAGAGAGAGAGAGAGACAAAAATGCATTGCAAATGATATAAGGTTCATGTCCTCTTAATAGTATTAATTCAATATAATGCTCCAGATATAAAGACACACTAATCTTCATAACAATCTTCAGGTCTTTTATTAAGCATAATTTTTCTCTACCCCTCGCTCCGAGAATCAACAGCACATATTATTATGACATAATACACATTACAATGTTTTACGTAAATTGTTGGGATTTGGTTATGTTAATGATGCTTTGCTATTACGAAGAAAGTTACTTCCATAAAGATAGTCATAGGTCCACCTACAGTACATCATGGTAGAGTCAAGGTGCAAAATTCGACACAAATTATTTATACTATCCTGCCAGGCTTCAATTATTGCCTGTATCACACACACACATACACACACACACACACACATACACACACACACACACACACACACACACACACACACACACACACACACCCACATACACACACCCACATACACACCACACATAAACACAAATACATACACACATGCACCCTCCCATATGTAAGCTTCGTCCAACACACATCGCCCACGCACTCCTCCTCCTATTGCCTGTATCACACACACACACACACACACACACACACACACACACACACACACATATACACACACATACACCCTCCCATATGTAAGCTTCGTCCAACACACATCGCCCACGCACTCCTCCTTCTATTGCCTGTATCACACACACACACACACACACACACACACACACACACACACACACACACACACACATATACACACACATACACCCTCCCATATGTAAGCTTCGTCCAACACACATCGCCCACGCACTCCTCCTTCTATTGCCTGTATCACACACACACACACACACACACACACACACACACACACACACCTACACACCTACACACACACACACACACACACACACACACACACACACACACACCACACACCCACATACACACCACACATACACACAAATACATACACACATACACCCTCCCATATGTAAGCTTCGTCCAACACACATCGCCCACGCACTCCTCCTCCTATTGCCTGTATCTCACACACCACACACACACACACACACACACACACACACACACACACACACACACACACACACACACACAGACACCCACATACACACATATACACACATACACACACACATACACCCTCCCATATGTAAGCTTCGTCCAACACACATCGCCCACGCACTCCTCCTCCTATTCACCGTGGCCTAATATACAGTAGATTTATATATGAAGAAGAGTACAAAGGAATCGCTTGTCTTACCCGAGTGTCTCCTCCGAAGAAAAGTGAAATATCATAAATAGTCATGGAGCTCTTACGACAATTTCTATGAATGGATGAGATTGTTATTTCAATTTTATCATAAGTTAATAATAGAGATTAAAGGAAAGCTTACCAATGTCACTGTTTGTATAATATATATTACTGTTTGTTAAATTAGATAAGACACATGTACTGTATAGACATCAATCCTGTTACAGTATTCAAGGATTTTTTTCTGGACCTCCTTCTCCTTCATGTTCAGCCTCATTAGTTTTGACATTTTAAGACTCTCGCCCCATTAGTTTGGCTATTTTAAGACCTTTTGCCCCATTTTTTTGTTTGATTTTTAGACTTTTCATGCTATTTAGCTGTCGATTTTTACCTGGTGAGTGATAGCGGGCCTGCAATTTAGAAGGAATTTCTACCGAAACCTGCACAAATATATCTGGTAGAGTGGTCTTGGGGTATTTATATAAGCATGCTGGAGAGAGGAAACTAAAACAAATATTAATTGCATGAAAATCTCCCTTTAAATATACCAAATTCTCCACAATATGTCTCAATCGTTCACACAAACCCTCACACGCTCACCTTCCACGCAAACACACATATCCACGCACACACACCCATCCCACGCACACACACCCTTCCCACGCCCACACACCCTTCCCACGCCCACACACCCTTCCCACGCACACACACCCTTCCCACGCACACACACACACACACACACACACACACACACACACATCCCACGCACACACACCCATCCCACGCACACGCACACACACACACACCTTTCCCACACACACCCTTCCCACGCACAGACACCCTTCCCCTCACACACCCACATACACACACACCCATCCCACCCCACCCACACACACACACACACACACACCCACCCATCCCACGCACACACACACACACACACACACACCCATCCCACGCACACACACACACACCCTTCCCACACACACACACCCTTCCCACACACACACACCCACACACACACCCATCCCACGCACACAAACCCTTCCCCCCACCCCCCACACACACCCACTATCTCTGATTTGATTGTATGAAGGATTATCCTGAACTAACAAGAGACGTGGCTATATGTGCTGTATATGTGCTGTACTCGTGGCTATATGTGCTGTATATGTGCTGTACTCGTGGCTATATGTGCTGTATATGTGCTGTACTCGTGGCTATATGTGCTGTATATGTGCTGTACTCGTGGCTATATGTGCTGTATATGTGCTGTACTCGTGGCTATATGTGCTGTATATGTGCTGTACTCGTGGCTATATGTGCTGTATATGTGCTGTACTCGTGGCTATATGTGCTGTATATGTGCCGTACTCGTGGCTATATGTGCTGTATATGTGCTGTACTCGTGGCTATATGTGCTGTATATGTGCTGTACTCGCGGCTATATGTGCTGTATATGTGCCGTACTCGTGGCTATATGTGCTGTATATGTGCTGTACTCGTGGCTATATGTGCTGTACTCGTGGCTATATGTGCTGTATATGTGCTGTACTCGTGGCTATATGTGCTGTATATGTGCTGTACTCGTGGCTATATGTGCTGTACTCGTGGCTATATGTGCTGTATATGTGCTGTACTCGTGGCTATATGTGCTGTATATGTGCTGTACTCGTGGCTATATGTGCTGTATATGTGCCGTACTCGTGGCTATATGTGCTGTATATGTGCTGTACTCGTGGCTATATGTGCTGTATATGTGCTGTACTCGCGGCTATATGTGCTGTATATGTGCCGTACTCGTGGCTATATGTGCTGTATATGTGCTGTACTCGTGGCTATATGTGCTGTACTCGTGGCTATATGTGCTGTATATGTGCTGTACTCGTGGCTATATGTGCTGTACTCGTGGCTATATGTGCTGTATATGTGCCGTACTCGTGGCTAAATGTGCTGTATATGTGCTGTACTCGTGGCTATATGTGCTGTATATGTGCCGTACTCGTGGCTATATGTGCTGTATATGTGCCGTACTCGTGGCTATATGTGCTGTATATGTGCTGTACTCGTGGCTATATGTGCTGTATATGTGCTGTACTCGTGGCTATATGTGCTGTATATGTGCTGTACTCGTGGCTATATGTGCTGTATATGTGCTGTACTCGTGGCTATATGTGCTGTATATGTGCTGTACTCGTGGCTATATGTGCTGTATATGTGCTGTACTCGTGGCTATATGTGCTGTATATGTGCCGTTTGTGCCTTCTGGAGGATAGTGGATAGTCGGGCATCTTTAAGGGGGGTGACCTGCTTTTTGTTCTGTCCTTTTCTATCTTTCTCTGGCTTGTATCCATTTGGCCCCATTCAGCCTACTGTTTTAAGACTTTTATCCCCATCCAAGTGTCAATTTTTTACTGGCGAGCGGTAGCGAGCCAGCATATTTTTTATTTGTTTGACAGCAGGCTAAATTTGTACATTTTTCGATAAAAAAAATTCTCCGGCAAAGCCGGAATTCTTCATATAATGCTGGCTCGCTATCGCTCGCCAGGAAGAAATCGACACCTAGATGGGGATAAACGTCTTAAAATAGTTGGCTGAATGGGCCCGAATGGATACAAGCCAGAGAAAGAGAGAAAAGGACAGAAATAACAAAAAACAGGTACACTCGACCCAAAAAATAGTCTTTACACTAACGCTCTAAACATTCTGGAACTGGGTCGAAATCCTATGATAATACCTCACAGACTTATGTTTCACCCGATTCATTCCGTTCACACTATATTAATTACAGCTCACCCATGTAAAGATGTTTTTTTTGGTCGAGTGTACAGTACAGTCCTGGACGAGAACACGTTAAGGGGAGATTTCCACTTGAGGGATTTTTTTCTTTACCCCTTTCTCCCTTATGTTTAGCCCCATTGCTTTTGAAGTTTTAAGACGTTCGCCCCATTAGTTTGGCGATTTTAAGAAGTTTCACCCCATTTATATCACTTTCATGACCTTTCGTCCCATTTAGGTGTCGATTTTTTCCTGGCGAGCGATAGCGAGCCTGTAATTTAAGGGGAACCGGCCTTCGGCCGGTGGAAATTTTTCTACCGAAAAATGTACAAATTTATCTTGAAAGGGGGTAAAGGGGGTGTAATTTCAAGCTTGATGGAAGTCTAGAAAACACACTAAAAACCGGGGGTGTAATTTCAAGCTTGATGGAAGTCTAGGAAACACACTAAAAACCTGGGGTGTAATTTCAAGCTTGATGGAAGTCTAGGAAACGCACTAAAAACCTGGGGTGTAATTTCAAGCTTGATGGAAGTCTAGGAAACACACTAAAAACCTGGGGTGTAATTTCAAGCTTGATGGAAGTCTAGGAAACACACTAAAAACCTGGGGTGTAATTTCAAGCTTGATGGAAGTCTAGGAAACACACTAAAAACCTCCCCTTAAGAGTAGATTTGTGTTATTGTTATTATTGTTTATATTGTCATATTAAACGATTTCTTCAGTATAAAAAAAAGGCTTCAGAGTAATTATTAACGGCCTTCGAACTAACTCGATTACATCTTTTATTGCCACACATCCTTCCTAAACGGCACAGAATCCTCTCAATATAGGTAGATTACAATTATATAGCTAGATTACAATTATATAGGTAGATTACAATTATATAGCTAGATTACAATTATATAGGTAGATTACAATTATATAGGTAGATTACAATTATATAGGTAGATTACAATTATATAGGTAGACTACAATTATATAGGTAGATTACAATTATATAGCTAGATTACAATTATATAGCTAGATTACAATTATATAGGTAGATTACAATTATATAGCTAGATTACAATTATATAGCTAGATTACAATTATATAGCTAGATTACAATTATATAGCTAGATTACAATTATATAGGTAGATTACAATTATATAGCTAGATTACAATTATATAGCTAGATTACAATTATATAGCTAGATTACAATTATATAGCTAGATTACAATTATATAGCTAGATTACAATTATATAGCTAGATTACAATTATATAGCTAGATTACAATTATATAGGTAGATTACAATTATATAGCTAAATTACAATTATATAGGTAGATTACAATTATATAGGTAGATTACAATTATATAGGTAGATTACAATTATATAGGTAGATTACAATTATATAGCTAGATTACAATTATATAGCTAGATTACAATTATATAGCTAGATTACAATTATATAGCTAGATTACAATTATATAGCTAGATTACAATTTTATAGCTAGATTACAATTATATAGCTAGATTACAATTATATAGCTAGATTACAATTATATAGCTAGATTACAATTATATATTAGACCCTCTCTGGGCTTAACACTAATAAGGCGTACGGTCCGGACGGTGTTCCTCCTGTTGTTCTCAAAAACTGTGCTTCCGTGCTGACTCCCTGCCTAGGCAAACTCTTTCGTCTCTGTCTATCCTCTAACGTCTTCCCTTCATGCTGGAAGTTTGCTCACATTCAACCTGTCCCAAAGAAGGGTGACCGCTCTCAACCCTCCAACTATCGTCCAATTGCTCTTATCTCTTGTCTTTCTAAAGTTTTTGAAACTATTCTTGCTTCCAAATTTCTTAAGCATTTCTCTTCTCATAATCTGCTCTCAGATCGCCAGTATGGCTTCCTTAAGGGTCGCTCTACTGGTGATCTTCTTTCATATCTTACTAACTTTTGGTCATCCTCCTTTCGGGACTTCGGTGAGACTTTTTCTATTGCACTAGACATATCGAAAGCCTTCGATAGAGTCTGGCATAAATCTTTAATTTCTAAACTACCCTCCTTCGGTTTCTATCCCTCCATCTGTGCCTTTGTCTCTAATTTCCTTTCCGGCCGTTCCATAGCTGCGGTTGTGGACGGCCATTGTTCACTTCCTCACCCTATAAACTCCGGTGTTCCTCAGGGCTCTGTCCTATCTCCTATTCGCTTTCTAATTTTTATAAATGATCTCCTTAACTGTACCTTAATTCCCATCCATTCATACGCAGACGACTCAACCTTACACTACTCCATTAGTTTTTCAGAACGCCCCAGCCAGCAATCCCTCAACGACAAACGTAATGAAGCCATAGAACTCTTAAATTCTGATCTAAATACTATTTCCAATTGGGGCAGAGAAAACCTTGTTAACTTTAATGCTTCCAAAACCCAATTTCTCCATCTATCTACCCGTCAGGATCTCCCAGCGGACTATCCCTTATTCTTCAACAATACAAAAATCAACCCTTCATCTTCTCTCAATATTCTTGGTGTCTCTTTTTCTTCTGCTCTCATTTGGAAGGACCATATTACCAGTCTTGCTAAGGCAGCCTCCCAGAAGCTGGGTGTGCTCAACCGCCTTAGGGGGTTCTTTTCCCCTGCACAGCTTCTTGCTCTGTACAGGGGCATAGTGCGCCCTTGTATTGAGTATTGTTCACATGTGTGGGGAGGTTCCTCTCACACCGCTCTCCTAGACAAAGTTGAAAGGAAGGCCTTTCGTATCATTAACTCCCGTCCACTCACCAACTCTCTGCAATCTCTCTCTCTCCGCCGCAATGTTGCATCTCTCTCGCTATTCTATCGCTACTATAATAATCAGTGTTCCTCAGACCTATCCCAGTGCATACCACCTCCTTTACGTAGGGCACGTGGTACCCGTCTTGCAACTCAATCCCACCCCTACTCTGTGCAACTCTCCAACCCAAGAGTGAAACGTTACTCTCAAACTTTCTTCTACTCAACATCTGAGCTCTGGAACTCTCTCCCAGAATCAGTCTTTCCCTCTTCCTATGACTTAAATTGCTTCAAACTCCGTGTGTCCAGGCATTTTGGCTCGAACGTCCCTTGATTTTGGCCCTGTCACTCTTTCAACTATGGGGGAGGCACTCGCTATAGGCAGTAATGCCTTTTGCCTCCCTCAATCACATAGAAAAAAAAAAAAATATATATAGGTAGATTACAATTATATAGGTAGATTACAATTATATAGCTAGATTACAATTATATAGGTAGATTACAATTATATAGGTAGATTACAATTATATAGGTAGATTACAATTATATAGGTAGATTACAATTATATAGCTAGATTACAATTATATAGGTAGATTACAATTATATAGGTAGATTACAATTATATAGGTAGATTACAATTATATAGCTAGATTACAATTATATAGCTAGATTACAATTATATAGGTAAATTACAATTATATAGCTAGATTACAATTATATAGCTAGATTACAATTATATAGGTAGATTACAATTATATAGCTAGATTACAATTATATAGGTAGATTATAATTATATAGGTAGATTACAATTATATAGGTAGATTACAATTATATAGGTAGATTACAATTATATAGCTAGATTACAATTATATAGCTAGATTACAATTATATAGCTAGATTACAATTATATAGGTAGATTACAATTATATAGGTAGATTACAATTATATAGGTAGATTACAATTATATAGCTAGATTACAATTATATAGCTAGATTACAATTATATAGGTAGATTACAATTATATAGGTAGATTACAATTATATAGCTAGATTACAATTATATAGGTAGATTACAATTATATAGGTAGATTACAATTATATAGGTAGATTACAATTATATAGGTAGATTACAATTATATAGGTAGATTACAATTATATTGGTAGATTACAATTATATAGGTAGATTACAATTATATAGACATCGCCGGCACAGATGGGGTTAACCTTTTCAATACCGTTGTCGTCCTTTTAACTTTATTCTGGCTTCTATTAGACGATTTTATTCAGTTTAAAAAGGGCCTCCAGCAATGATCATAGGCTTCGAACTATCTCGCTTAACCCTTTATTTAACCACAGATCCTTCTTAAACTGTACATAATTGTCTAAATATAGGTATAATAGAATAAAGAGGACGTCGCCGGTACACAGGAGGTTAAGGGAGCCCACCTCGCTTTTTTTTTTATCTTTCTCTCCCTCTCTCTTTGGTTTGTATCCATTCGGCCCCATTCAGCCTACTGTTTTAAGACGTTTACCCCCATCCAGGTGTCAATATTTTCATGGCGAGCGGTAGCGAGCCAGCATATATTTATTTTTGTTTTGACAGCAAGCAAAATTTGTAAATTTTTCGATAGAAAAATTTCTCCGGCGAAGCCGGATTTCTCCATGCAATGATGGCTCGCTATCGCTCGCCAGGAAGAAATCGACACCTGGATGGGGATAAACGTCTTAAAACAGTTGACTGAATGGGGCCGAATGGATACAAGCCAGGGAAAGAGAGAAAAGGAGAGCAAGATAAAAAAAAAGCCGGTGACCCCCCCTTAAGTGGAAATGCACCCTTATATCTTCCATTGTCGTCATTCATCTGAAACCGTCTTATGCTTCATGCTTTCTGTCTCCTGGTTCACTTCTTGGTCGAATTTTGTATTTATTAATTATTTTTCTAGTTTCCTCCCTAGATCTCCATCACACTAAAAACTAAACATCCATTAGATCCCCCTTCTAGATAAATTTGTACATTTTTCGGTAGAAAAATGTCCCGGCCGAAGGCCGGTTCTTCAAAAATTACAGGCTCACTATCGTTCGCCAGGACAAAACAAAATCAACACCTAATTAGCGCAAAAGGTCTTAATATTGATACAGAAATGGGGTGGAAGGTCATAAGATGGACAAACTAATGGGGCATACATCTTAAAAATGTGAAAACTAATGGTACTTAACATGAGAGAGAAGGTGGTCTAGAAAAACGACCCATCTCCCCTTAATCTCTGCATCAATACCTTCAGTTCTACGTCTTCACCTCCCCTTCTCATTAACCTTCACTTTTATTTCTCTCTCTCTCTCTATATATATACAGTATATATATATCTCTCTATCTATCTATCTATATATATTTTTTTTTTTTTAAGAACTCCTTCAAGCTTGATAAAATATACTCCCAAGACCCCCCTTCGAGATGAGTGTGTGCATATTCTACACTTATCGGTCAAAATACCTTGGCCGAAGGTCGCTTCCTTCTTAATTGCAGGCTCGACAGTTCCAATTACTAGGAAAATAATCGACACCAAAATAGCATAAACGATGTTATAATTGCCAAACTAATGAAGCGGATGTCTCACACTACCCAAACTAATGGGGCTAAACTTGAGGGAGAAGGGGGTCCTGAGCACCCTCATCCTCCCCCCCCCCCCCTCAATCAAGCTGCGATTGATTGATTCTCTACGCGTCCGAAAAATCTTACTAAATCCTCCTTCATCATTGTGGTGTTAATTATCTGCTCCGTTATTGCCATTCTCATTCACGTCCAAAGCTCTTGATCCTCATTTTTTTTTCATCTGCACCTCCCTTTCTGCTCCTTACCTCCAGTTTTAATACATCTCTCTCTCTCTCTCTCTCTCTCTCTCTCTCTCTCTCTCTCTCTCTCTCTCTCTCTCTCTCTCTCTCTCTCTCTCTCACACACCACTGCTATTATACGCCTTATCTGTCCATCTCTTCAATTTGTTAGTAGTCTTGGCAAATCCAACGTCAAGGCTATTAACCTAATTGCAATGACGACTTGTCTATTTTGACTGCTATGTCGTCATTCCAACCGCGGTTAAAAAGAAAACGTCTAGAGTCTACTCCTTATCTTGCTCTAGGAGACGTTGTACATTAACCAAAACTACCACCGAAGGTGAAAAAAGCATTAGAAGAGAAGAAAAAGGGGTTTACCTTAGTTACCGCTCAAGGCCCATCCCGTGTTCCGTCATGCGCCGATCCCTGTCGAACGTGCGCATGAGCGACCCTCTCTTGTTATCATTTTTTCACGCGCCTCCATTGATTGAGTCCGCTTTTGTTGTGCTCCTTCAATTCACCCTGTTTTAGGTTCGTTTCGGCTTTTCTGGCCTTCTTTTTGCTAGACAGATGTTACGTGATCTAGGACACACCTAAATGGGCTCCTCAGTGTGTTTAATGGAGACGCGTGTGGAAATAGCTACCGAAGGTACGGGGGCGCTTGGCGTTCCCCGTCTATATGTTTTCATTCTTTCTCTTTTCATATTCTTTTTTCCTGTTAGTCTGGGCATAGTTTAGCTTTTAGCTTCAATTAGCCTAGCTTGTTTATCATTCAGGAATTGCTATGCCCTTATGAGTTCTCATTTTTTTTCATAGCCTAGGTGTACAGTTGGTTCACAATCTGAGATTTCGTGGTGGCGGTGCTGTTTGTAGGTTTGTGTCAGCCGCATAACTAGCGTTATTCCCGAGTCCCCCCTTTCGAGCCTTCACTGTGTCTCAAGGGCCTGGGCGCTTAGTGGTTCGTGATACCCAGAGGTACCCCACGGGGGCCTCTCCCTCACTCCACAGGGTTTTTTCGCCCCTGACACATTCTCTACTCGCGGCTAGGCCACCCTTTTTCTCACCAGTTTCATTACTGGTTTTTTGTGTTTCCCTTCCTGTTTTCACCTCCATCCTTTCATAACTTTTGCCCAATCCTGGGGTACCCCACGGGGGCCCCTGTTGTGCCAAACCACCCAACCTGCCACTTCTCCTCATGGGCTTTGCTCTATCTCTGTGGGTTGGGTGGTTCCCAGGGGATGTGCCTCCTCTCCCCTGGTGTGCCTTCCTTGCCTCTCCCTTGACCGGTCGAGTCAGGATATTATCAAGGAAGACACTGCTCAGCTAGATGGTCACGGTCATCTTCGCTTGGAGTTCATAAGGAGTTGACGCTTGTTTGCCGCCCTTTTTTGGTTTTCCTAGACGCCCCTCTCGCTTGTTCGGCACCGGGCCCTCTTGGCAGGTCCCGCAAATTTGCGGAGTGCTCGATTCGGCCCTCGGTCGTTTCGGCTCCCCGCAAATTTGCGGAGATCGCTGGGGGGTCGCGTGACGATGTGGGGGGTTTGTGTCGGTACGGATCTACCTCCATTGGCCCGCAAATTTGCGGTTATAGTTGGCTTTCACTGTTGACCCTTTTTTGTGTCATATTGTTGCCTGATACTATATTGGTGTATGCACTTTCCTGGTGTTATAGGCCCTGCATATAAGATGTTGAGTGGTGGTTAACACTTTCTCCATCTTTGCAGGTTCTGCTGGTGCTCTTCCGCCTCGGCCGCCCTCCTCACCTACCTCTGTGCTCCCGGTTTAGGGTGAGTACAGATGCCTGTTTGCATGTGTGTTCCTGTTTCCCCATGCTCCTTCCCTGGTTCTTCTTGGACATTCTCTACACTTACACCTTCGACGTGCTGATTCTGGTGTGTGTTCTTCTCGTGCTGGTCGGCTGCTTTGCTTTCGCCTTGGTTGTCGCTCCCCTTGCTTGGTGAGCCACATGTCCTGCTTGCGCCACTCGCTCTTTGTGTCCTCTACGGCCTACCTCCCTGCTCTGTGTGGCCCGTGTCTGGCCCTGGTGGTTGTGCTGCTCCATGGCCCTGGTTCCTCGGCGGCGGCTGTGGCCTCTGCTTCCCTTCCGTCGGTGTGGCCGATGGTCTCACGCCACATTGGGCCTGTGGGCCGCCGTTCCCCGGCCTTTGTTGCCGCCCGGTTCCGCGTCACCCTGGGTATCCCTGACCCGACTGCCGGCCGTTCAACACAGCCCGTAGCCTCGTAGGTGGAGCTCTCGTCTCACACACGAGGGGTCGGGGGTTCACTCCCTGACCGGGCGGTGACGAATTGGGCTTGTCTCCTTTCATGTGTTAGCCTCAGTTCACCTAGCTGTAAATTGGTCCCTGGTCTTCGTGGACAACGTTGTGTCGTCCCGTCTGGGGTTGGCACCAATGGTGCAAGGCGAGCTGGGTATCATATGGTTCCCCTCCGCTACTGGTCAACCTAAGCCTCCACGCTCTCGCTCGCCTCGCTACTGCCCCTCGTCGTCCTCCTGATCGCCTTGACGTCGCCCGTCGCCCTCGTCTTGGTTCTCGCCCTGAGGCCGGGGTTGGCGGCTCTGCTCCTATGCGCCCTCCCCTGGCCTCTACGGATAGGGGCTCTCCTCCCTTCCGCCCGCTTTTCTAGCCCAGCCGACTTCCTCTTACGTTGTCCTCTCCGCGCGCGGTTGTTCGTGCTGTCGCTGGCCCTCTGCTCCCTCCTACACTGTCCAGGAGGGTCCGCCTGGGTGTCGTTGCTTCTCCTACTTCACCTACTTCCGTGCCTCTTCTTCCTTCACGGTCTCGTCCCGCGGTGGGGGTCCCTCCCTCCTCCGCCTCGGTGTCGGGCCGCCATGTTCTCTCAGCCCCGGGGGTCCTTGCTCTGTTTCCCCCCGCGGCTCCTTCTGGCCTCCTTTCACCCGTCCGGCCTTCCCCCTCCCGTCGTCCTGCTCCTCCTCCTTCTTCTCTTCCTGCCCTTCACTTCCCGTCTCGCCTGGGGGGTACCCCTCCTCTTGCCTCGGTGAGGTTTCGGGGTCCCCCTTTTCTCGGGAGCTGTCGTGTTGCTGGAAGAGGGGGTTGGTGCTGTTTCCCCCTCGGCCGTTCGTGTTCGGGGACAGGTCCCTCTACGGCGACACGGCCGTCGCCGCTCGCCTTCCTTGGGCCGCGGCGCTGCTGGTTCGTGTCGTGGGTCTCGCTCCCGCTCACGCTTGTCCCTGCGGGCCGACCCTTCTGGGTGGGGGGGGGGGTCTCCTCTCTCGGTTCGATTGTTGGCTTTGCAGGGCTGGGTTGTGTCACACTTCGACGGGTGCTTGGCGTCGTTGGCTGCCTCCCTCTTCTCGCGCTTCTTGGCGGTGCCTCAACCTCAGCGCCTCGCCATTCCTACCCCTGCTACGGTCCCGCTCCCTTCTGCAGGCCTACGCTCTGGTCAGACTTCGCCGCACTGCCCTCCTTCCGGCTGTTCAGTCCCTGGCTGTGTTGCCGGGTCGGTCCTCCTATGGGCCGGGTTTGTGCGACGCCGGTACGCCTGGCTTCGCCGTCATGCTCGGTCGCCCTCTCCCCTTGGAGGCCTGGTTTGTTGTGGCCTTCGCCTTCACGCCGTTCCGTCGACGGCTCTCCTTCGGTCCCTCCCTTAGGTTCCTAGCCTTGACGTTGGACTGGGGTCGTCCCTGCTTTTGCCTCCTCTTGTGTCTGTCGGCGGGTTGGCCGGCGCGTTCTGGTCCTGGATGGGCGCGCCCATTCTTGACCTTTGTTCTCTTGCTCCCCCGTTCTTCTCTCACCCGGATCAGGCCTCTGTCGCCACGGTTTTTCCCTTGCGACAGAGGGTGACGGACTTCTTGTCTTGTCTTTCGGTTCCCTCCAGCCGTCTGTCCCCGCCTGCGGCTTTTCGGGGCGTCTGCGCCAGGCGCTCTTCGCGAGGGTTTGGACTTTGTTCTGCGGGTCCACCTTCGGCTCGCGATGTCTTTGGTTCCCGAGCTGAAGGCGATTTTGTGCGCGGCAACTCGGCGCCGCCCGACGGTGCTGTCCTCGTTCTGCCGGCCGGCCCCCTTGGATATGTTATCCTCTGCTCTATATACGTCGGGGTTCTTTCAGCTGGTTGCTTGGGTATGCTCGCTTCTCTGTCGGCGGCCCCTGCTTCCGCCACGCGCCGACACGCTGTGTCGTTGCGGTCCCTGCTTCCGTCACGCACCGTCGTGCTGTGTCGCACGCGGGGTCTTCTCAGTCCCGTCCTTCTGCCGGTCCTCTTCGGGGTGCTGCTGCACGTGCTGCCGCCTTGCGCGGCCGCTGGCCTGGGCCGTTGCGGGCCAGTGCGTCGATTCCGCCTCGCCCTTCTGTTCTTGCCCCTTTCATCCCCGATGTGTCGGGGCTGGCCGGCCTTCCCCTTCCGGCCGCCCTTCGACGTGGTCTGCCCCGCGCCGGCCTGGGGTTGGGGGGGGGGGGGGGGGTCGACGTGGCGCTCGTGCCCGCACGGCCCGTACCGAGGGTACCTCCGCGTCAACGCAATGTGTGGTTCTCTGGGTCGGACTCCTTGTTCTCCTTCTCGCCTGGCCGACCGGGTCGCTCCCCTCCTCTCGGGTGCTCCCTCGGGTTGTTTTTGCCCTTGCGCCCCTCGGTTGCCGCGAGGGACGTTGGGGGCGGCGGGTTGCGCGGTGGGGTCTCACCTGGTGGTGGACGTCTCGGCCCCCTTTCCGCTCTTGTCACCGGCGCCGGCCCATCTCTTCGGAGGTGGCCCACGTGCTCACTTCCATGCCCGAGCTGGGTGGCGTCGAGGGAGTTGACCGCCGGTCGCCCGGTTTTCCTCTCCCGTGTCTTTCTGGTCCCGTCGTCGAACTGCGACGCGATGCGACCGTTGGTGGTTCTGTCGGCCCTCAACAGGCGCGTCGTGCACACACGGTTTCGGATGCTGCCGGTACCCCTGGTACGCCTGGCCCTGTGCCCTCTGTCGTGGGTTGTGTCGCTGGCCCTCCAGGATGCGTCTTGGCTCGTTCCTCTCCATCCTCTCCACACCTTAGGGGAGGTGTGGTGGAGTGGTCATGCCACTGGATTGGTAATCCAATGGACCCGGGTTCAAATCCCGATATGTCAATGGGAAGATATTATTGGGATTGAATTTGTGCTGTACCTAGTATCAGTGCATTACCACAAAGCCCACCGAAATGCCAAAAAAATACCCTCGTTGTTCCCCGATTAAATAACACTGTATGAATATTCCCATATTCAAAATATGTTACAGGGGGACAATGCCTAGTGAGTTCACTGCTCAATAGGTGGCGTTCTGAGAGTGAGGGTCTGAGTCTGGAGGGTGAGACGGTGAAGCACTTGAGCGAAGCAACCGGCCGCTTCAGAGATGGAGCTGCTTCGAGCCATGATGGATGCTTCGCATGTCTCACTCCCCAGACTGGAACAAGACCTCACGGGCTTCACCGTGTTGGGCGGTGGAATGCACAGGCTCTCAGCCTATGCCCGAGAGGGAGTAGTTGGAATATAGAAAAAAAAAAAAAAAAAAAAAAAAAAAAAAATCCTCTCTTCCAGCGATTCTTGGCCGTTCGGACTTCCGTTCGTGTGTTCCTGTTCGCCGGCCTTCCCTTCGGTCTCCACATCGCGCCGCGAGTCTTCTCCGCACATGTGGGGCCGGCTCTGGGTCCTCTCCTCAGGAGCGGGCTCCGTCTCCTGTTTTCCTTGGCCGACTGGTTGGTAGTTTCCGAAGCCCTGGGCCTGTGCGTTGGTGACGCCCTCACAGTCGTTCGCACCGTCGCACGGTTAGGGTTCCCCTTTTGATGTTCCCGATTCACGCTTGACCCCGTCGCGTGTCGTGCCATGGGTCGGTCTCGCAGTCTTCGCCGTGTTGCACTCGGTTTCCCTCCTGGGGTGGCTCTGGGACTCGTTCGTGGGTTCGCTGCTTTGGGCCGCTCTGCCCCTTTCCTTAGGGAGCCTCTGGCTCCTCCGCCTCCTCCTCATGGGCCCCGTGGTGTTTCCGTTGCCCCTCTGGATCGGCTCCTGCCGCTCCTGCGTCCCGTTCGCTGACGCTTCGGTCTCTGGGTTGCTCCGGGCTCGCTCTCTGCGGCGGTGCCCTGGTCCGCCCCCCCCGCCGACGGTCTGGGTAGCCTCAGATCCGTCGAGCGCGGTTGGGTGGGGTTCCCGATCGACCCTGGGACGTCCACTTCCTGGCTGATGGGTGGGTCTCCCTCCACTTACCCGTCTATGCCCTCGGACTGTTGGTTCCTCTGTTCTTCCTGCGGGTCCACGCGCTGGCCCTTCGGGGTCAGTCGGTGGCCTTCGGGTTAGCCACTCAGACAGGCTGTCCCCTGTTTTCCTTCTGCGGGGGTTCCTCCAGGTCGTTGCCTCTATTGGGGGTCTCGGTGGAGTTGTTCTTCCTCGCGGCCCGGCACCCCTTCTCCTTGCATGCCTCCTCCCTGCCCGGGCCTGCCACCCTGTGGGCGGCCGCCCTGTCGTGGGGGCAGGGCGTTCTTGTTGAATGGGCGTTGCAACGGACTGTGTTCGCCGACCTCGCGGCTTCCTGAGGTGTTCCGGAGGTCGCCTTGTTCGCATCGGGGGTGCCGCGCCGGTTGCCTTTGGACCTCTCCCTCCGGCCTCGCGCTCCGGGGGGGGTCCGGCCGCTTTCATGGTGGCCTGGTAC
>JBAKBP010037773.1:0-16938 GCA_037953745.1 Lithodes maja
CTTGGATTGAGGGATGGTAATATTTACTAAATTGGTGCTATCCTATGTACTCAAATACATCATAAATGCTGAAATGTAATTAAGAACAACAAAATTATCGTATATACATTTGTTTAATATGTACCAAAACTGCTAGGTAATCTGTAGTTTAAATAAAGTTCTTTAATTCAATAACAGCTATTAATTTACAATTTGGGGGATACAAACACAAAAATTGTTCAATGTAAACAAAGGAAAATGTAATGCACATAAGTATTATAATAATTTGACAAGCAACATAGTATTATTAACTATAAGAAAGGTGAATATACATAATAAATTATATCTATTCAAAACATATTGGGGTCAGAATGACTGTGTTGTCAAGTTCGCGCCTTTATCGCACAACTGGGCGACTTTAAAGTAGGGATTTGCAATAATTATTGTTCTATCCAACAACCAACTCTACTCCTAAAATCGATTAATGAAATATTACAAACACATGTGGCAGTCCGTGGATTCGAACCCAGGACGCTCACACCGAAAATCAACACCTTATGCATTGCGCCACCAAGACAGTTAAAGAATGGTGGACACTGCCTACGATTTATTATGCAACTTCGAATCCTGCATATCAATCTAAGCATGTACACACATCCCTTAAGTGCGGCGTGCAACTTTTGAGAAAACTGCGATTTGTGTAATGATGGTTGATCAAACTCGTGGAGGAGTCCGGGAGATAGGTAGGCCTATAGGGATGAAATTGATTACATCACAATGAATCCGATTCAGGAACAGCGTGACACACATAAGGACATATAGGAGCTGACTGTGGAGTGGGATGTGATCATGTGGTGTCGGTAGATAGCCTACAGTGAAGCTGAAGTCAAAGAAAACCAGAAGACATGGATGGAAGAAGATTGGAGCCTCCTACATCGTAATAGTGATCTGAGAGAACTATAGGCCTACAATGTCGAAGTGAGAAATATATTAAATTAAATTACTAGAGGATGATGTGGGAGAGGAGGAGAGAATCTTGTAGAAATAGACTGGAGACGATTACAAAAGGTATTAGTGGACGCAGTAAAAGTTGTGCCGAATAAAGATAATATAGCAAGAAGAAGCTGGATGAACTATGAGATACTGGAGAAGAGAAGGGCAATAATAGGGAGAGGTAGGCCTACAAGCAATTGGATAGAGTAGTACAACAAAAATGCAGGGAGAGGAAAGAAGAATGGCATGTACAAGAAAATCAAATATATATCAGGCAAACGAGGTAGCCTACTACGAGGAGCATGCGGTGATAAAGGATCGAGATGGCAACGTTCTAGTGGAGGAAAGGGAAGTCCTGGATAGGTGGGAGGAGTATATGTGAAGGAGCTGTACCAAGATGACAGAGAAGATCACCAAGAGTTAAAAAGGATCCAGAGGTGATACTGATACTGACAGAAAAAATGGAGCAGGGTATAAAGAAGATGAAGTGGAGAAAGGCGGAGGGAGAAGATGTAGTGGTGATCGAGATAGATGAAGCAGGGGGAGAGTTTAAAGTGGTGAAGAAGATTAATTACATAGTTATCAAACTAAATATACAGCACTGGCTATATAGCCTACCAGAGCAGATGAAACAGCTAGTCTAGCTGTCTTCATCACTATATAGGCCTACCAAAGAAGGAAGGTGCAATAGAATGTGGAAAACACAGGACAATTAGTAGGCTATAACCAGTCAGGTAACAAAGATCATGCTAATAAGAGTTATCAAAGAGAGAATATTGGGAAGAGTGATGGAGAGGGTGGACGACGTGCAATTTGGTTTTAGAAGGGGGAGGGGGGCTAGAAATGTCATATTCATGCTGAGGACACTAGTCGATAGGGCAGTAGAAAAACACAAAGATTATACATGTGCTTCGTAGATTTTGAGAAAACATTCGTCACCGTCAAACACGCTAACCTAATGAGGATATGTTACAGGAGTTGGGAGTTGATCAAGCGGATGTTCGAGTAATAGCTAACATTCACTTCCTATAGCTTCTCACCCAGCATTTCAATATTCAATGAGCGTAGCCTACTAAGGTTATATGGCTTACTTGGCAAATTGTTCACACATAATACAACATTAATTCAATACATAAAACATGGAAATATATGTAACCCGTCAATGATACAAAATTCAAAAATAGTTTAGACTGGGTTTGGCTCTGAAGCAATAAAATATCATAAACAAAATACACAATATGCACTTTTAGTTTCTCAGTAATGAAAGTTCATCATAGAATATGTAGGGTATCAATCATAAAAAAGGCGCACTTATTGGAGTCTTGCTATGGCATGGCCACAGCGTGCGAAAGTGGGGCAAGTTCTAAAGTTAACATCTAGAATTCTATCTTCCTCAGACGTCGTAACTAGATTTAGATCAATCACCAACATCACTATTAACATCATTATCACTTAAAATCGCTATCAACATATCACAATCACACACATTCGACGTACTTAGCCTATTTGCCTATAGCCTATAGCTGTCACCATCACCACCTGAGATGCCACGGGAGGAAAATGTCACCAACATTCCCCCCAATAATCGACCAACCACAACCACCACCTCAGTAACACCAGTGCGCATTGCTAGCATAACTTCTTGCAACCTAAATCAGCACCCCCCGAGATCCAAGAACCATAATAACAGGGGAAGAAGAAGTACCAAAGAAAACCAAATCAACAAGGCTAACTACAACAAACCACCAGGCATGAAGAAGGAAAACGACAGTTGGAGGGGAGACTGCCCTAGCCGCCCCGATACACACGTGGATCACAGCAACTCTATGCAAATAGCATATCAACCCCTTCAGTGTGCCCCTGTGTTATGTAGTGACCTAAGGAAAGAAAATGTGAAGAAGCAATCTAACTATTCCCCAGAAATAATAAACCCCAATAACCATATACAAATAATGAGGAAAGGATGAACAAAATCATAGTAGACTCAACCTATCAGGCCTAAATCCCCCTCAAAGTCAACCTCAGATTCATACACAAATGATACATCCTCCTCATGCAATCTAAAACAAATCAAGTGTTAATGCCACCGTCTCCATGATAGAAACCAAAATCAGAGGCTCACGCATGTCCCTCTTGCCCAAGAGCTGGGCCCCCCTGATGCCGACCAAATCAGAGTCACTATGCGCGTTGAGCTTAGACAAGTAAGCTTCAGCCCTCAGACTTCTCTACCAATTTGGGTTTGGAACTAACAAAGATAAAAATCTTGGTGAGGAACTTCATTCCTTATCTACTGGAGTACATTCATTTATAAGGAGCCCATTAGATAGTTCGATTGCAAGCAACACTTTTCGTGGGTTTGCAACCGAAAGTCTAGATTTTGCACAGAGCAGCCATTCAAGTCTTTCTCGTGACTCAGTATTCCAGGACGGGGATGAGATATTTATTGGTTGTGAACTTGTGACACGTACCCTTTGACTCGAGCATACAATATATTAGGTGACTCCCGTACCTTCGATACAAACTTAGATAACCTTGCTCAGCCTCAGTTTGCATCACTGTACCCTTTTGCAAATTCCGGATAGTTTGCTTTCATCTTGTCCTCCTATGCCTGGTAATACCTTAAGTCTTCCAAGTGTAGGGGATTCTTTGTTATCATCCTTCAGACTCAACGTGGATTGTGACTAAGTGCGTGGTGTCGAGTCAGGGAAAGAGAGAAAGAGAGACGACCGTGCCCTGCAGTTATTTGGACCCGAGCCTGTCTGGGAGGTGTAAAATCCCAGACCCTGTACTAAAAAACCAGGACAACTACCGCTATACTACAGTGCTCCTATGTCACTCTACCAGTGCCTATATATTCTCTACTAAAATAATTTAAGTGTTTCATTTGTTCGTAATGGTAACGATGATTGTTGTGAGGGTCTAGACTGAGGTATGATAAGGTTCACTAAGTATTGACGTAATTAAAGAAAATTTTCCATTCTTCCCCTCCTTGTTTGTTATTTGTTCTGCTTCGGGAGAACAATACACGTACACGTCTATCGGGCGGAAAACGCTTATATACTTCCACGGATACAGGCTCCTGTATTCATTAATGTGGAAATATACAAAGGTTTATCCGGGTATAATATAGGCTACATACATTTACACATCAACTTGAATGCTTACTCAGACCTTAGTTTATACGCTACGTGTCATCAGTGTACAAGTCCAATAGTGATTAGTTCAAGTCGCAAGTAATTGCTCCTCGGTCACGTATTTCTGACTATTAGCCTATATTTATTACAAATTTATGAATTCATAATTCATATTTATGACTTTTTGAGTTTATTCAGTTTAATTACCTGTTCAAAACGCTTAGACTATTATTGTTCGTTTAGAAGTCAAATACTGTCCTATTGTCCATACTTAATTATCAGTGCTACGCTATTGCATGACCTCGCAGTAACTATTATTTACACTTTGCCAAGCCATATTTGAGAGCTTGTATATTTATATCAGGACTTTATTTATTGTGATTTGAGACTTAATTATCTTGATCTTGTGGGGTTGGTAGGGCGCTTGGGTGGTAGAAACTCGCTTGGCCCTTTTTGAGACTTATCCTTTCTTGTGTTATTATTCATATGTTCAGTTGTAACATTATTATTCTCTTTATATGAATGTTATGTTTATTGTTCCAGAGACATATGGAGATTGTACCCTATGTCGGATGTCGTCTCCAAGGTGCAGAACGCCTTAGCAATGGCAGCTCCCTGAAGATTTAAGTTTACTTGATATTTCCTAGTTTACATTCAATGGTTTTTATCTTTCTTAATTAGATGTCAAACTTTTAATTATTATTTCTCTCTTCTTCCACATCTTATATAAAGTCTCCTTTTTCTCTTCTAGATTTTCTTCTTTAAATAAATAATCTCCTATTATTCCCAGTTCATCTTCCTGGTATGGCTGTTGTAGTTCTTTAGCTTTCATGTTTTCATTATTTATTGATGGGCACACTAACATAAAATGTTTCAGATCTTCATAATCATGGTCACATAGAGTGCATTCTACTTCTCCATTTGTGTGTCTTTTCCTATCGTTCAGTTGCAGAGTTCCACTCCTGGCCTTATAGGCCTACAGTATGATTGAAGATGGGCGGTTATCATACATATTTTCAATACTTTCTTTCCATCTTTTGTATATTACTAGGCTTGATTTACTATTTACTTCTTTCCAATTTGCAGAATCCCACTTTCTTGTTGCTTCTTTTATTTGTTTTCTTCATTCTTGTGATATTTTCTCTTCTCATTCCCACAGTAGGCTATTCATGTAAGCTTTTGTCACTTTCATCCATTTATTTCTATCATCCTCACATTTCCCTTACTATTTCTTTCAGCAGCTGGTTTTCTCCTTCATCGATACTTTTTAAATATTGTAATCTTCCATTTATGATTCTCGTTTTCATTAGTGAGGCCCCTATTTCACCTCTCAATGTAGGCTACATATTGGTGCCCATTTTGCTGTTCCCAGTATGTGTCTATAATATACTCCATTTTCTATTTTTTGTAATGTTTTAATTTCAGTTTCGTTTATGTTGATTATGCTGGCTCCATATAGTAGGCCTACAGATGGTATTACTACACCTTTCCAACCATTATCTTATTACAATTTTTGGCTATTACTGAATATGTTAAATTTGCTAATTGTCTTCCTTTTTGTATCATGTTAACTTTTTGCTGTTTAAATATATGTCTTATATTTTCCAATTTAAGTCCTAAATATTGTATTGTTTCAGTTACTTTCACCCCCTCTATTATCTCTGGCTGTTCTTTCATATTCCATATTATAATGTTACTCTTATTCTTATTTATCTCTAGCCCACATTTTTCTCCTATATTCATTAATATTCTCAGATATCTTGCTGCATCCTCCAATTTTTCTGCCAACAATAAGCCATCAACTGCGTAAAACAGTACTTTTATATTAAACTTATCATTCTTGAATCCTCTTCCCCTTTCTTCTATTTATTTAATTATTATATGTTATTAGTTTGGAAAGTGTTGTTGATCCAGTGCATCCTTGGCGTATTCCACTGGTAATAGGCAAGACCTCTTTTATATCTTCACTTATTTCAATACTTGTTTTGTCCCCTACATAAATATTTGCTACTGTATCAATTAGGCCTATTTTTGGATGAATTTTATACTCTTTCATAGTGTTTATTAACATTTCCCTAGCTATTAAGGAATACAACCTGCCGTCTTGCGAGTTTCGTTCTATAAGGAAGTTGGAGCTGTAGACTACGTTATTAAGAAAATGAGAGTCTGCAGAAAGCCGATTGACCCAAACAAGGCAGATCCCTCTCACACTTTAAGGCCTTATCTATCTATCTATCTATTGCCTGACGCCGTGATCCCCGAAGGGATGGCCACGAACGAACCGCCCCCATGCACCTCTGTCCCCAGTCAGTCGACGCCCCTCCCCCCAACCAGCACCGCCTTCATTCATGTAGTTCCTCACTCCATCCTTCCACCTCATATTCGGTCTACCTCTCCCCCTGTCCCTCCACCTCGCTCTCGTACACCCTCTTAGTCATTCTCTCGCTTTCCATACGTTCCATATGGCCGAACCATCTCAAGTTGTTCCTTTTCACACTTTCCAGCACATCTACCTCCACACCACACCTCCTTCTTACTTCCTCATTAGTCTGTCTATCCCTCCATGTAATTCCGCACGCACTCCTTAAGTAATTCATTTCCACTGCTCTCACTCTTGGTCTGAGTCTCTCGACCAACATCCATGCTTCGCTTCCGTAAGTCAGTGTCGGGATTACCACACTGTCATGCAAGGACTTCTTCACTTCCATACTGACCACCCTATTTCTTGTTACTGCTTTTAGCGTTCCTACAACCCTCTTCCCCTGTTGTACCCTCTCCCGCACCTCTTCATCCATAGTCCCATCTTTACTCAACACACTGCCCAGATACTTAAAAGATTTGACGATCTCCATAGCCTGACCGTTCAGCTTCACCTCACACTCTGTGACTTCACCCCTTTCGAAGACCATAACCTTGCTCTTCCCCGTATTTACCTTCAAATTGCGTTTTTCGCACACCGTTCCAAACTCATTTACCAGACCCTGCAACTCCCATTCATTATCACTCATCAGAACTGTATCATCCGCAAACAGCAGTATAGGTAGCTTCCACTCAATTCCCTCCCTTTTCAGCGATACACCAACATCCACTGCTCTTGATAGTATTTCTTTCATAACTCCATCCATATATACAGTAAACAACCACAGGGACATCACACACCCCTGTTTCAAACCAACATTCAGGTCAAAGAACTCGCTCTGCTCACTCTCCACACGTACTGCCGCCTTTGCACCCTCATACATGCTCTTCACTGCTTTCAGCAACTTGCCCTCTACTCCGTATATTCTAAGTACTTTCCACAAACCTTCTCTATCCACTCTGTCATAGGCCTTCTCCAAGTCCATAAAGGCAACATACACCTTTTGTTTCTTCTCCAGATACTTCTCCACAACACAATTCAGGGTAAAAATCTGATCTACACATCCTCTTCCCTTCCTAAAGCCTCCCTGCTCGTCGCCTATCCATTTCTCCGTTCTCACTCTCACTCTCTCAATCACTACCCTACTGTATATGTTATGCCCTGTTTTTCTACAGGTTTAACTTGGGTAATGTGAGTTCTGAATGACTGGGTATAGAAGGTTGCATGCACAATACAAGGTATGAGGAATAGAGAACACAAAATAAACACACGGTAACACGACACAAGTTTACGTTTATTTAAGTAAAGAAATAAAGAGCATAGAAAGATAGTTATATTCGCACAAAACAAATGATAGAAGGGAACTGCTAGCATTAGCGGATCTGGATGGAGCCTAGTCTCCCACTTCCAACGTTCAGGTATAATCTTCTGATCACGGGTTTAATTAGCAAGTTTATATTTTTACTGGAAGACCTCAATATATTCGTATAATTCAATGTCACTGATTTGACCTCTTGCTGGCTGGTCGCGTGCCCAAGTAGCAGCTCACAGTTAGGATTAGACACGCGTATTGTAGAACACGGCAATCTCTAGTAACCTCATGGGGGTACTGAACTAAGTTTGATATTCTTGAAGCAGAAATACGTAGAACACAAATCAGTGGGCGACGTTAGATATCACTAGAGTTTGAATATCTGAATAAGGTAATTACGAGAGTCAAAGTCGCCTGTTAATTAAAGAGCACTGATCGCTTAGTACGTCCCAAATGGAATGGTTAAATATGAATTGCGCTGGACAAGGTCTTAGCCACTTTATAGAAAGTTAATAAGTGAGTATCAAGCTAGTACTATAACACTTAGTACTAGCAACATGAATCTTGAATAGTATGGGTAGATCTGGTCCTGGTTATCTTGCTTCCGGTGATGTTGGGGGCTAACGACTGGTTCCTCGGCCGTCCAGATGGTCCAAAATGTAGGAAGTTCTCAAGTCGGATCTCTTGATGATCGTTGCTGGCTACACACTTATATACCCACGAATTTGTGTGAAGGTTATAAGGTGCACGTTAGGACTTGTACATGGACAGATGCTTCTATCAGTCTTCTCTGCCACGGAGTCTGCCGGATCTGGAATCTCTCAACTCCGGAACAACACAAGGCAGAGCTAGAGGTAAACTGCAGGGTAGTGACCACTGGTTGGTGTCTAGCTTTCAACTGATTTGACTGGGGGCGGGAGTTAGATTTATAGGCTCGGTTCTGGACCCTGTAGACAGTAGGGATCTCGAGTCTTATGAACTTAATTGAGCTCTCAATAGAAATGGAGACTAGGTAAGATGGTATTTACTGTTGTGGCACAGGGCTATAGGAAAGCCTTTATATGTCATATAACTGAGCCTTAGTAAGAGGTACTATTTTGGCTATACTGGACGTATTTAGGGGAGAGAGACTGGATCTACTTTGCGAGGAGGATGGGGACAGCTGTGATAGGAACGTCTCTCTAGATTGTTCAATCTTCATTCTATGGTATAGCTGAGGTGCTAATTTAGTGATCAGAGCATGCAAGAAAGGTAAATGGTTTATTGTGAGCTAATAGAGGTTAGTAAAGGTGTTAGTCATTCATGGTTAGTTCATTGACAGGAAGAATTCCTGTGCTACCTGGCAATGACTCGAAAGTCAAAACAGGGGCCAGGTATACCTCCGCGGGGGTGGGGGTCTCCCTCCTCGGGTGGGCCAAAAGGGGGAGCTGGGCGCACTCTCTCTGTGATCGTCGTCCGGCGGCTGTGGCTAGGGGCTTGCCATATCACCAGTGTTTATAATAACCCTCTGTGTATGAGACAGATGTGGGTGTCTTTAATACCAAAACCGAAGGTGCCTTAGCTAGCTGGTTTTACTCGGCTGGTTGTTAATTGTAGAGTTTGCTGGATGTGGTGGAGACTGGGTTGCTAACTCTGCCACATTTATCTGGAAGTATGGCAATAGAAGTTAGTAACTGGCGGGGCGGCTAGCCTCGCACCGACGACCATTGGGTGCAGGGTTGTGAATGTGTTGTAAGAGAATAGATGGCATGCAAGGGGCTAGTAAAGTTCTAATGTTGTTCTGGCCTACTAAGTGAAGGTAGGCTGGATAGGAGTATATATATAAAAGGTTGGAGAGCGTTAGCAACAGACAATTCAAGGATCTTCAAGAGGTATGAGAGAGAGGCTAGGTCGGACAAGAGTCGAGAAGCGCGGGAATTCTTACTGAGAGGGGGGGAGAGTTCAAGGGCTACAGGGAAATTTTGCCCCTAAGGTCCCTGGGCGTGGGGGTGGCATTAGGCTACACTTGATATGGAAAGTTTGAAAAGGCAGTAGAATACGTTAGCCAAAATATGCTACCGGGGAATGCAACTATGGGGTGGTATATGAGTCTGGAAAAGATAGAGTTATGTGATCAGTCCGAGGGTTATGGATACTATTAGTTGGTCCTGGGAACTGCGTTTTCTATTAAATATAAATATAAATACCAACAAAAGCGGCAGTTCGTAGGGGTACTTAGTTATTGTTTCGGGGTACTTATGACAGATACTGGTAACCAGGTTATCTTATACAATCTCTGGTTGGGGTAAGAGGTGTAAGACACGAAGTAAATTGGCGTAGTGTGGGCTGTGGATACGAAGGAGGCAAGGGGAAGACGTATGACAATTGTGGAAAGTAAATGGAAAAAGGTGAACACAATGGCGGATAAAAATACTTAACCTAAGGATTGCATACATAGATTTATGGGGCGATGGGCCTTCATAAAGCTTAGTCTGGCAAGACAAGATGTTAGGGAATGTTAATATTGATACTTAGTTACTAGAGGAACAATGCAAGGGGCGACTGAGCACGGGTTACATATATCTATACTCGTCATGGAAAATGATATAAGAGGTCTAGGGACAATCGTGGGTGTTTTAACTTCTAAAATATATAACATCTACTTCTCGGATGCAAGAACATACATAGATATAATTATGGCTGTCTGATGTGTTGGCATTGGCTCAACGTCGGGACAGGGCATGGTTGTTTTTTTTTTATATGAATGTATATTCCTGTTCATCATCTTTGTAGCAAGGACAGTGCCGTTATGTCGTATCAATGCTGGTGGCAGTTAATATTATAGACTTAGTTACTAGAGGAACAAATGCAAGGGGCGACTGGGCAGTGGGCACGGGTTACATATATCTATACTAGTCATGGAGGTCTAGGGACAATCGTGGGTGTTTTAACTTCTAAAATATATAACATCTACTTCTCGGATGCAAGAACATACATAGATATAATTATGGCTGTCTGATGTGTTGGCATTGGCTCAACGTCGGGACAGGGCATGGTTGTTTTTTTTATATGAATGTATATTCCTGTTCATCATCTTTGTAGCAAGGACAGTGCCGCTATGTCGTATCAATGCTGGTGGCAGTTAATATTATAGACTTAGTTACTAGAGGAACAAATGCAAGGGGCGACTGGGCAGTGGGCACGGGTTACATATATCTATACTAGTCATGGAAAATGATATAAGAGGTCTAGGAACAAACGTGGGTGTTTTAACTTCTAAGATATATATAAAATCTACTTCTCGGATGTAAGAACATACATAAATATTATGGCTGTCTGATGTGTTGGCATTGGCTCAACGTCGGGACAGGGCATGGTTGTTTTTAATATGAATGTATATTCCTGTTCATCATCTTTGTAGTTAGGAGTGTAGGACACGAGGGGGTTAGTGTACGTGAGGTGTGGAAAAATGGTCAGTTTAGAAAAGGTAACAAGGTGTGGCCATGAGCTGCTTAGCCCTGCGGGCTTGGGCCTGTCTGAAATGGCTGGCTCGGTCAGCTGGTCCTTTCGTTCTGTGGACCTTTCTTCCGGGTGTTTCTGTGTGGTGTTCGCTCGTGGCTTCTGTGGTGGGCTTCTTGTTCTGGGGCATTTTACTTCCCTCTCCTTCATTATAGGCTCGTCCTCGAGCCTCAAGGGTGAAGTTAAAAGAAGCATAGTGATGGTGAGTCATTTCCAGGGTATTTAGAAAGTTCCACCAAACACGAGAGCGACGGTCAGGTTTCTTTTGCAGGTCAATGTATACCTGTAAGAATGTGTCCTCTGTGTTGTGGCGGGCAGCTGCCCGGGCTTGGTGTGGGTGTGGTACACGGGCCAAGTGTCCAGTGGGGGTCTTTACTTTAACCTTTCGTATGAATGGTTTGTAGCTTTCCCCCGTGGGGGTCGGAGTGAGGTGTGTGGGATTGACAGGAAGTCTGTTTAGTGTGGTGAATGGGTTATTTACCGAAAGGGGATTCGCGCGTGACAACAGAGCTGGGGATGAAGGGGGAATGTGAGTCTGGTTTTTATTTGGTTTTCTTGGGCGATGTTGTAGGTTGGGAATATATAGTGAGGCAATGCGCACAATCGGTTTAGGTAAGGGGGGTGAAGGAGGTGTGTGGGAAGGAGGGGGTGTGTGTGTTGTGTGGCTTGGGTCCTTAGTGTCAGAACGGGGTGTTATTTTTGTATCGCTGTCTTTAAATCTGATGGGTCTGTTGATTATTCTACCTCTGGCGGTCCTGGTGGGAAGGTAGATGTTTGTCGTGGGACTTGAGTCGCTCGACGATGTTTTATAGTGAGGGGAAGCACGTTTTATAGGTAACTGACATGCGGGGGTTTTCTCGGGGGTGATTTTGGGGGGGGTTTTCTTAGGGGGGGGTTGGTTGGGGGTTCGGTGAGATGAGGAGGTTGGTCGGTGTGTGGGTGGGGTGGTGGGGATCGTGGAGGGGAAAGGGGCGGATGCGGGGGGGGCTAGACGGGTGGGTAAGGAGTGTAGATTTAAGTTGGAGGGTTGGGGGTAGGGGCGTGTGTCGTTTGATGAGGTTGGTGATTTGCTGGTGATTATTCGTCTTCTTTCCCTTTGTGGGGGAGAATTCGACAAAGACGAAGAAGAGGAGGAGGAGGAGGAGGAGGAGGAGGAGGGTAGTGGTCTGGCAGCCCTACGGAACTTGGTTAGTAGGGTGTGTTTTCTGGAGGTTTTAAACGATGTTTGTCGTGGGCGTAAGTTGTAGCGTGAGGTTACTGAGGTAGATTGTGTGGTGCGGTTGGGGGTGTACTTGGTTTGGGGTGGGTGTGGTGGTTTTCTCACTGTGGTGCCTGGTGGAGGTATGTCAGGGCTAGACGGGAGGGTTTCTGTTGTGGTCGGGGTTGTGGGTGGAGGTTTTTGTACTTGGATAAGTTGGGGAGGAACTTGAATATCAGAAGTGAAGGAAGGTGTCATGGTGGAAGAGGGTGTGATATTGGGGGCTTGGGGTTTGTGGAGGTTAGTTGGGGGGGTATGGTGAGAAAAGATTTGTCGGTTCGGTGTTGGAGGGCTTAGGTCCTTAGGTGTTTGCATGGGAATATTTGTAGCCTGAGTGAGGGGGTGAGTAGGGGTGTTTAATTTAGGGTCGGACGTGTGGGGTGGGGTAATGTCTTGTGGCTTTAGGGGTTTAAACGCTCGGACGAATCTAGTTCGGAGCGTGCGAGTTACGCCGTGATAGTCGATGGTGACTTGAAAGGCATTTGGGACTTGTATTACGGTGTAGGGTCCGACATAGCGAGGGCCTAACTTGTTGGTGATAGGGAGGTTGGCTATCATTACGGTGTCATGGATGGCGAAAGGGTTTTTGTCATCGATGTTATCAGTTTTGGTGTCTTGACAGATCTGGGCGGTATGGAGGGTGTTTTGCAGATGTTGCAATGGGTCAATTGTGGAGGTGGTGGAGGGAAGGTGAGCGTGGTGGTGGAATGGCAGTAACAGGGGTGGTACACCGTAAACACGTTCATGAGGGGAAATACCGTCTTCCCGAGGACAGGTGTTCATACCCCACTGTATCATCTTTAGTTGTGATGGCCAGTCTAAGGTATTAAGAGCAATCATTCTTGTACGTAACTGGTTGTTGATGGTGCGATGGCTGCGTTCGCAGATAGCATTTCCTTGAGGCCAGTACGGGGATGAGTGTTTAATCTTGATACCGCATTGTTGGGTGAATTGTTGCCAAACGTGTCCACTAAACTCGGGGGCATTGTCCGATAGAAGAGCAAGGGGAAGGCCGAATATAGGGAACACTTCGGTGGCAAGCAGTGTGGCGACTGTGGTGGCTGTGTGGTCTTTAACTGGGCAGGCTATTAGAAATTTTGAATATACGTCTACAAATGTGACGATATAGCGGTTGCCAGCGTAAGAAGGGAACGGGCCCATGATGTCGAGGGATAGGACTTGGAACGGTTTGTTGGCAGAAATGGTACCAGCTGGGCCTGGGGTGCGTGATCTATCCTTTCCCAATAAACACGGTTTGCAGGATTCTGTCACTCGTTGTGCAATTTTGGAGGGGTTGGGGGTCCAGTATTGGTCTGTGAAGATCTTTAACATTTTCTTTTGTCCAAGGTGTATGCCGTTTCCCTCGTGGATGGCAATCATGTAGTCGTGGGCTATGGTGGGGTCCAAGATTATGTGACCAGTGTCTGTGGCAAGTTGATCTCCCCAGCGAGTCAGTCTCCTGAAGACGTTTAACGGTATCCAGGGGGGTCTGATTCGTGCTTCCCAAGATTGAATTAGGGAGGGGGCTGGGGGGGCATTCTGTTGGGAGGTGGGGGTAGATACCAATTGAGTGTTTTGTAAGGCGGCCAGGTTGGTGGGGGGGTCTTTTGGTACTGGCAAACGTGACAGGGCGTCTGCATTAGTATGGAGTTTGCCGGGACGATATTGTATGGTAAAGTCGTAGTCCTCTAGGGTCTCTCTCCAACGTACCAAAATGGCTGAGTTGGTTTCGCACCTACGCAGCCATTGTAAAGATTGATGGTCGGTAATTATTTCGAGTTTTGCGCCCAACACAAATGACCGGAAGTGGCTGAGTGCCCAAATGATCCCTAAGCACTCTCTCTTGGTGGCTGCGTAATTTTGTTGGGGTGGGGTGAGTGTGCAGCTGGCATACGCTATCACATGTTCCTTTCCATCTCTGATTTGAGATAATACGGCACCTATGGCGTACAGAGATACGTCGGTATAAAGACGGAAAGGTTTCTGGTAGTCAGGGAAAACGACGATAGGGGCTTGGATTAGCTTTTGCTTCAAAGTGTTAAACGCGAGGTCTCTTTCAGGTGTCCAGGCGAACGGGGTGTCTTTGTGGGTAAGTTGGTGGAGGGGTCTGGCTATGGTGGCAAAGTGGGGGACGAAACGTCTGTAGTACGTGGCTAAACCTAGAAACGAACGTATTCCTTTAACCGTGGTGGGTGGGGTTTGGTTTTGTATGGCTTGAAGTTTCTTTGGGTCTGGCGCAATACCATGTTCAGATATCACGTGTCCGAGAAAATCTACCTTATTCCGGGCAATCACGCACTTTGAGGGTTTTAATTTCAACCCGGCGGCTCGGATTCTTTGCAGGACTTGTCTCAACCTGAAGAGGTGTTCTTCCCAGGTTGGAGAGTACACAATAATATCGTCCAGATAGGCTAGGCAGGTTTCCCAGGTTAGGCCATGTAATACCGTTTCCATCAAACGGGAGAAAGTGGCGGGTCCGTTACAGAGGCCAAAAGGTAGGACGTTAAATTCATAGTGATGGCCACCACTAGTGGAAAATGCTGTTTTCTGTTGGTCCTCGGCCTTGATAGGCACTTGCCAATACCCTGCTTGCAAGTCGAGGGTAGTGAACCATTTGGATCCGTATAGGGAGTCAAGGGAATCGTCTATGCGGGGTAAGGGCGTAGCGTCTTTAATGGTTATGTCATTTAACCTCCTGTAATCGACGCAAAAACGAGTTGTCCCATCTTTCTTTTTGACTAAGACAACAGGGGAAGACCAGGGGCTAATGGACGGGGTGGCAATCCCGGCCTCTAACATTTCCTGGACTTGGCGTTCCTCTTCCTGACGTTGTATGGGGTTCTTTCTACGGGATGGTTGTCGTATGGGGGGGCCTGTGGTGTTAATGATGTGTTGTTCTACATCCGTCTGTCCGATTTCGGTGGGTTGTTGGGCAAAGACGTCACTGAATTCCAGCAGTAGGTTGTACATGCCGTTCTTTTGGTGGTCAGATAGTGTCTCAGGAAGAGGGGGCAATTGGAGGCTGGTAGGGGTGTCGTTACAATGTATGGGGAGGTCATCGAAAGTTTCGAGGTCTCCTATAATGAGACCTTTCGGTAATGTCAGGGGTTCCTCTGAGATATTAGCCACGAGAATGTGGTTGATACGAGCGGGAATGATGGCGGGTTGTAAGAGGTAGCGATGGGGGTTGGGGGATGTGTTAGTGGGGGAAAATACCATGTGAGTTTGGGGTATGGGCCGCAGGTTCACCCATTTTTGATGGTGGGGGGGAATTTGGCATTTATCCTGAACTACCGCTGGGCTAATGATGGTGGGGGACTGACTGGTGAGCAGGTGCTTGGTACTTATAAGGGGGGCAAGGTCACTTTGGTGGGGGTCACGCGTGAGGGGGGAATTAACGGCGCGTGTGAGAGGATCAGTGGGGCGCGGTGGGAGGGGGTTAGAAAACGGGATTTGTTGGAGGGACTGCGGAGGGTTGGTGGGGGGAGCGTTGTCGGTGGCAGTAACTGTTTGTTTAGAGGTTATCTGGGGTTGGTGGGTTTGTCTGTCATGAGGGGGTGAGTCAAGTGTGGGGTTTTGAAGTTGATTAGGGGTGTGAATTGTGGGGGGGTGGAAGGGAGCTACTGACTGAAAACGGTCACAAGGGAAATTTTGTTGGTGGGAATTGGTGGAGGTTGAAAGTTTGGTTGGGCTCATGATGGTGGGGGACCGACTGGTGAGCAGGTGTTCGGTACGCATGAGGGGGGGGAAATCACTTTGGGGGGAGTCACGCGTGAGGGGGGGGTTACAGGCGCGTGCGGGCGGTTCAGAAGGGTGAGAGGGGAGCGAGTTAGAAAACGGGATTTGCTGGGGGGACTGCGGAGGGTTGGTGGGAAAAAAATTAGGTGTAGAACATGGGTTATTGGTGTAGGACTGGTGTATTGATTTGGGGTTGTTAACATTTCTGGGGGCATGGGGGAAACATTGGGTACATCGGTCGGCATTTTCTCTGGAAACATGTGTACATAAACATTGGATAGAATTAGGGTTACCTATCTCAGAGTCTGTCCTGAAAACATGGGAGGATTTATTCTGGACAGAGTTACGAGAATTGAGGGGATTACCGAGGGGGAGTTGCTTGGACTTGTCTTCTTTCGTTTGTTGAGGCATTTTTTTACTGAATTGAGTGAGGTTTTGAGAGATCTCGGGGCAAGGGGAGGTTTTAGGAGTCACCTTAGTGCTAGCTGCAACTTGGTAACCCCGAATCAGGGTTTGTTGAGGAGGAGGTTGTTTTTTCTTTTTGTGAATGGGTTTCTGTGTGATTGGTTTGTCAGAGGCTTTGGGCTGGAATTTATTTTTGAATGAGATCAGCCTTTGGCCGCAGTCAATCTGGGCCTCTAGTTTTTGAAGGAGGTCAAGTCCAAGG
>JBAKBP010037774.1:0-16936 GCA_037953745.1 Lithodes maja
GGTTGGTAGTGGTCAAGCCATTTAGCCTACGAAAATCTATGCAGAACCGCACCTTGCCGTCAGGTTTTGGCTGCAACGTGACGGGTGATGTCCACTTCACATAACCTTCAGTGATCATCCCTCTCTCAACCATGTACTTTAACTCCTCCCGTAAAGCTGGCAACTTTACCGGGGGCACACGGTAGGGCACTGACTTGAAGGGCACATTATCACCGACGTCCACGTCGTGCGTTACCTGAGTAGTGAGACCTGGGTGTTCGGCGAAAACAGAGGGGTATGACCTGAACAGGCCTAGGACAGCAGCACCCTGGTGCTCAGGCAGGTGACTTACAGCTTGCCTAGCCTCTTGTTCAGTATTCCCCGCCCACTGTTCCGCGGAAATGACACAGTCCCAGCTATCCTCCTCAGCAGCATGACTGTCCCCACCTCCTTCTCCACCCTGGCCGCTGCAGGCCAGCACAGGGACAGTGAGAGGCTCTGAGGGGCGTCTCACATACTCTTTCATGAGGTTAACATGACATAACTGATGTTTTTTTCTACGGTCAGGTGTTGCAACGAGATAATCAAGGTCGGACAGTTTCTTAGCCACCACATACGGCCCAATAAACTTGGCAGAAAGGGGGTGTCCAGGCAAAGGTAAAAGCAACATTACCTCCTGACCCACCGAAAACTCCCGAAGCTTCACCTTGGCGTCATACTGGTGCTTCATGACCGCCTGTGCATTAACCAAGTTATTACCTGCCGCTGCCATGCAACCTATAAGTCTCTCCCGGCTCTCAAGGATATATTTAAGTACAGACCCCGGCTTCTCTTCGCCCTCCCAGATCTCTTTCACCATACTTAAAGGTCCTCTCACATTATGGCCAAAGACTAGTTGATTTGGACTGAACCCCAGGCTCTCTCCTGGGACTTCACGTGCAGCGAACAGAACATACGGCAGACCCAAATCCCAATCAGTGTCATGTTCTGCACAGTAACAGCGTAGCATACTCTTCAGGGTCGAGTGCCACCGCTCCAAGACTCCCTGACTCTCGGGATGGTAGGCTGACGACACTACAGAGCATATACCGTGCAACTGAAGGGTTTGCTTGAACAATTTGGATGTAAAATTGCTCCCCTGGTCTGACTGCACCTCACGTGGAAATCCATAACGGGAACAGAACAATAATAAGTTTTTAACAACTGCCTTTGCCGAGCCGTTTCTCATGGGGTATGCGTCCGGGTATCTCGTAGCCACATCCATGATTGTCAACAGGAATTTATTGCCACTACTAGTAGGCGGGAAAGGGCCAACCAAATCTACTACAACTTTGCTGAACGGAGGCCCGGTGACAGGTATGGGAAACAAAGGTGCCTTCGGGATGGTCTGGTTAGGCTTCCCCGTTGTCTGGCAGGTCGCACACCCAGCCACCCATGCACAGACATCAGCCTTGACCCCAGGCCACCAGAAAAACCTGCCCAATGCCGCCAATGTTTTGGTTACCCCCAAATGACCCGCCACCGGCACATCATGCGCCAGACACAATAAGGACTCTCTATACTTATTTGGAACAACCACCTGGTCTACTACCCTCGCACCGCCCTCCCACTTCGATTTGGGGTCTAGAAATCTGCGGTACAATATCCTGTTGAGCCTAAAGAAATCTCCCGGCTTCGCATCCCCATCTTCCTCCAACTCTATGGCACCATTGCTATAACGAGCTAGGCTAGCGTCTTGCAGCTGCTGCTCACTAATGTCCCTGGGCGTCAATGCATCAAGATGGTTTTGTAATAAGACATTACCCCGGCTAGTAGGCTCTACTGCCTTAGTGGCTCTCGCTACAGCTCTTGCCTCACGCGAAGTCTTACCCAACTCTGCCTTGTTACACACCATATCTGGGCCAGAATCAACTCCCGTGTTTATTATAGGTCCAAGTACCGAATCACCGAGAAGTGCAGCAGAATCAATGTCCCTTTTCCTGCCCTTAGCAACCTTCTCCTGATCCTTCCTCCACTGTCCCCGAGGTTGAGTGCTAGGCTGTGCAGGAGCCGCAGAGCGAGATCGGGTTACCACACAGGCCATCTTATCCTGTTGGCACCTCCCAACCCATTCCCGATTCTCACCATCCACGTCGGCCGCCCTCTCGGCAACGACTAAGGGTGGAGTCCCGGAAGTGGGCACCGCAAAGTCGTTGCCGAGAAGAAGGTCGACGCCCTCAACTGGCAAACACTCAACGATCCCTACATCCAGCTCCCTGCACACCTCTCCCACTCTCAACTCCAACCTCACAAGTGGGTATGACCTCGTAGCATTTATACCCTGCACCACAACAACTCTGGCCGCATTTATCGGTTTCCCTGTGAAGTTCCTCAACAAAGTTTGCGAAGCCCCCGTATCCCTCAGCAAGTCAACCCTCCGTAGTTCACTCCCCCAGCTCACAAACCCGTGTCCCCGATGGTCGCAGAAAGTGTCCCGGACAGGTGTCGAGCCTTCCGTACGCTTCTTTACCGCGTGTGCCTCAGCTGCTGACAACCTACCCCGGGCAGTTGCTGCAGCCTTCAGAGACACACCGATACTGTGAACCAATGACACCGGCTTAGCGGGAGTGTTACTAGGGCACTCACGTGAATAATGGCCTAGCTTCTGACATTTGTAACATTTCACATCCCCAATGGGCTTCTTCCCTTGTGCGGGCGAAGAAGGGGCCTGACCTTTAGTAAACGGGAGAGGCTTGTGTTTGTAGGTGTTATTAGGTGCAATGCATTTAGTGTGTTTATGTGTGTCATAGGATTTGTTATTATCGAAAACTCTGGTGGGTGGGGTATAGCACCCCTTCTGCCCTGACTCAGCCCTCTGAGCGGCACCGCAACCACGAATCAATGATAATCTGAAGTCTGCCATCTTGGCAGCCTCCTCTACTGTCTTGGGACATTTTTCCTTAATGTTCAGCGTTAGATCGGTTCCAGTGCATTTGTAAAACTGTTCCAGATAGAAAAGTTGCTTAATTTCCTCAGCCGACTCTGCGTGCTCGGACCGAAACCAGTTATTACCTGCATCTGTTAAGTCCCGTGCGTGCTCCATAAAACTGACGTCGCTCTTCTTATTCACGCCACGGAACTTCAATCTATAAGTTTCGGGTTGCAGTTCGTAGGCCCGGAGCACAGCCTCCTTCACCAGTCCATACACTACACTCTTGTCCAGTGACAGTGCATCGTAGGCTTTCAACCCCTTACCCACTAGACGTGATGAAACTAATGCTGCCCATTTAACCTCCGGCCAGTCATACTCACGACACTTCTTTTCGAAACGAGCAAAAAACTCAGTCACTGCTGTCTCATCAAATGCGGGTACTAACTTAATTAAATGCGAAAGTGAGTCTGTAACCCGGTGCCCACCACCGAGATGACGCCCCGTGGTCTCTACTCTAGACTTCTCGACATCCATTTCAGCCTGGTACCTGGTTGCATCCTGATTGGCTTGGATTCTAGCAACCTCTATGCGTTCTATACTAGCCTGTTGTATCTGTATCTGAGTCTCCTGCAGCTTAAACTTAGCTAGTTCTAGCTGAAATAACATCTCAGGAGACAGGCCTGGGGGGGGAGAGCACAAAATGGGGGATCCACACCGAGACGTGTTTACGGGTAAGCCAGCTTGCCCTTGAGAACCCTCCTGCTGCATCGTGCTAAGACTCGCTGGCTGAGGGCCCAGCTCAGGGGTAGAGTGGAATGGAGGCTTGGAGGGAACCCCCCAAGACCCCACTCCACCCACCGCCCCATCGCCATCACCCAACAAACATGCCACCAAATTCTTCTTGGGCCAACTGTCAGGACAGTCCCGCCCCAAAACCGTGGCTAAACAGCGAAGACCGTAACAATCAATAGCCTGCAGGCGCTGTTCGGTCAAAGGTGTCTGCAAAAATGCCCGGGCATCCCTCTCTCCACTTATAACACTCCCCTCCCTAAACATCTGTTGTACTTGCTGGTTACTAGGCTGTACCGTGTTATCCTCCCCCGTAAATGATGAGTCATTAGACATAGTGCTGGTTATACAATTGCTGTTCATAAAAAAAAAGAAGTGCTTATTACTAATTGCAGTCTCGACTCACAAAATGTTAAAGATGCTTGAATGACTCTACTCTAGACACCCCCCAACGAAACAATCTGCAAGTCCACCAATACAATAATGACACAATAAAAATTCCTCCAATATGCAAGAAAATTCTAGCCAGCTCTACTAGGTAGCATTGAATAGTTCTCCAAAAAATATGTGATAGGATACTACTGAATCTTGTGCAAGGTCGCCATTTTGTTACGGCTGGATCGGCAATACATATTCGGGATTCTTGATCGTAGGACAGAAATGGCTTATGTGACAACGACACGCTCGATTCCAGTCCCAAATACTATATGCTCCAGACAACAAAAGCACCAACGCCCTACAGAGTTATCGTCTATGGTAACGAGGTACCTTAACTCGGCGAAAGTGTACAACAGGGGTAGGCTATGAGGCTAAACTCCCTCAGACATTTATAGGTTACGTTATGACTAAAGAAATGCAATACTCAAGAAACTACGTTAATATTAAGCCTCTAATAATGTAGAATAGAAGCAGGCTAAAGGTATGACAGTGAAATGCTAAATGACAAATGTACACGCCTACTTGAAAGCGCGTGCACTAGAATAACTGTCCCCTACTAACATGCACTAGCATGTAGCATACAAGATGTTCATGATCCAGTAGATACCTAATAATACACATGGAAGGAACATAAACAGTAGTCACTTATTGTAATAATGAATCTATACTTGGAATAACTAAAAGGTTGCAGGCAACAGTACTGCGCCGGTAGCCTACTACCGCATAGGCTACTTCGCTTCTCTCACTCTGTCTCCCCTCTGAGTCCGTATGCGCCCTACGCAACGGAACTCCGGAAACAGCAGCAAAACGACAGTGCAGTTAATTGATACATGAAAGTATTAATAGTGTTGTCTAGTGTGTGAGTAATGTGTATTGTAAAGTGTTATTTATAAACTTAAAGAGAGCTGCAATGCATAGTAAAATAAAGATATCACCCACTCATCATCCCCATGTGTTCTAGCTAGCAGGCCAAGTCACAGGAACAACGAGTCCCAGCACCGAAAGCGAGAACCCAGGAAAAGACTGCAGAGAACACAAGGACAGATAAATTACGTTACTCTACTATACCGGCACTACGAGCGAGCTGTAGTCTCTGGTACTGCACTCGCTCCTGGCTCGGTAGGCAAATCAAGGCTAAGTCCTCGCCCCTCTACAGACAACTCCTGGGCATGGTCGGGCTCTTACACATGGCACTAGTCTAGTCACAAATTGGATGATGAGCTGGGCATATAACTCGTGAACATGTAGAACGTTCACCAACTATCCTCATCAAGAAGATCGCTGTTCACATTAACCCCTTAAATCTAATACATGTAAATATATGCTTGTCCTAAGAGTAATACGAGAGGTGAGTGCTGAAACTCCTTTAGGACCTCAAGGGAAGGGTATGCATTTAAATAGAGAGAAGAATGAAATGAGAGTAATGTCGTCAGAGAGAAAGAGTGCAACCGTGAGAAATTGGGAGAGAGGGCAAGGGATGTTAGAATCTCAAAGGTTCTAGGCAACCTAATCATGGAACACACAGCGAGCCTCCATGCAATGTGCAGTACGACAACATGGGCAGCCCAGGCAGCATATGCAGGCGGCAATGTACTACCAACCCTGTCGCACCTAGCTATAAGCGCAGGGCTGCCAACCGGTCCATACGTCTGGCAACCATTGCTACCCTCTCGCTCCGAAGTCTAACTCACTCTCTCTCTCTGAATTCCTATTGTCTTTATCTATCAACTTCTCTATTGATACTACATATTAAATGGAAGGTCTCGACATGGCTTAAAACAAAACCCACCACTGGTTAGCAAATGACGAGACCTTTGCAGAGATACAAAGAACATAGTTATACGTTGTGACACTCAATATAAGCAGCCAGCACGGTACAGCGGTAAAGCGGTACCACACAGTGGCGGTACAGTGGAGTACCAAGGAGTACAATCAGGTTGCGTTGCTACGCACTGGGTGCGTCACACATTCTACCATATTCCTTCCCAAGCTTCATAAAATCGTCTATAAGTAGCGGAAATAAAACAATCTTATCATATCTACAGTAGCCTACATGTAACATTCTACCATATTCCTTCCCAAGCTTCATAAAATCGTCTATAAGTAGCGGAAATAAAACAATCTTATCATATCTACAGTAGCCTACATGTAACATTCTACCATATTCCTTCCCAAGCTTCATAAAATCGTCTATAAGTAGCGGAAATAAAACAATCTTATCATAATCTACAGTAGCCTACATGTAACATTCTACCATATTCCTTCCCAAGCTTCATAAAATCGTCTATAAGTAGCGGAAATAAAACAATCTTATATCTACAGTAGCCTACATGTAACATTCTACCATATTCCTTCCCAAGCTTCATAAAATCGTCTATGAGTAGCGGAAATAAAACAATCTTATCATATCTACAGTAGCCTACATGTAACATTCTACCATATTCCTTCCCAAGCTTCATAAAATCGTCTATAAGTAGCAGAAATAAAACAATCTTATCATATTTACAGTAGCCTACATGTAACATTCTACCATATTCCTTCCCAAGCTTCATAAAATCGTCTATAAAACAATCTTATCATATCTACAGTAGCCTACATGTAACATTCTACCATATTCCTTCCCAAGCTTCATAAAATCGTCTATAAGTAGCGGAAATAAAACAATCTTATCATATCTACAGTAGCCTACATGTAACATTCTACCATATTCCTTCCCAAGCTTCATAAAATCGTCTATAAGTAGCGGAAATAAAACAATCTTATCATATCTACAGTAGCCTACATGTAACATTCTACCATATTCCTTCCCAAGCTTCATAAAATCGTCTATAAGTAGCGGAAATAAAACAATCTTATCATATCTACAGTAGCCTACATGTAACATTCTACCATATTCCTTCCCGAGCTTCATAAAATCGTCTATAAGTAGCGGAAATAAAACAATCTTATCATATCTACAGTAGCCTACATGTAACATTCTACCATATTCCTTCCCAAGCTTCATAAAATCGTCTATAAGTAGCGGAAATAAAACAATCTTATCATATCTACAGTAGCCTACATGTAACATTCTACCATATTCCTTCCCAAGCTTCATAAAATCGTCTATAAGTAGCGGAAATAAAACAATCTTATCATATCTACAGTAGCCTACATGTAACATTCTAGCATATTCCTTCCCAAGCTTCATAAAATCGTCTATAAGTAGCAGAAATAAAACAATCTTATCATATCTACAGTAACCTACATGTAACATTCTACCATATTCCTTCCCAAGCTTCATAAAATCGTCTATAAGTAGCGGAAATAAAACAATCTTATCATATCTACAGTAGCCTACATGTAACATTCTACCATATTCCTTCCCAAGCTTCATAAAATCGTCTATAAGTAGCGGAAATAAAACAATCTTATCATATCTACAGTAGCCTACATGTAACATTCTACCATATTCCTTCCCAAGCTTCATAAAATCGTCTATAAGTAGCGGAAATAAAACAATCTTATATCTACAGTAGCCTACATGTAACATTCTACCATATTCCTTCCCAAGCTTCATAAAATCGTCTATAAGTAGCGGAAATAAAACAATCTTATCATATCTACAGTAGCCTACATGTAACATTCTACCATATTCCTTCCCAAGCTTTATAAAATCGTCTATAAGTAGCGGAAATAAAACAATCTTATCATATCTACAGTAGCCTACATGTAACATTCTACCATATTCCTTCCCGAGCTTCATAAAATCGTCTATAAGTAGCGGAAATAAAACACAATCTTATCATATCTACAGTAACATTGACATTGACCCCTGAATTGCACGAAAGGTCTTAATATGGGGTGAAAGTTCTTAAATTCGCTAAACTAATGGGGCAAACGTTTTATAATATCAAAAGTAATGGGGCTAAACATGAGGGAGAAAAGGGTCAAGAAAAAAATCCCTCAAGTGGATACCTTCCCTTAATGCCTAGGGAGTTACGTCATTGCCAGCCAATCACGGGCCCGGTCTCGTATCGGCAAAGATGAGTTACATAGAGTATAGGCATAATTGGAGGATTTCAGTCAGCTTAGGAAGGATCTCTAGCAATTTACCAGGCCACTGATTATCCATTACACTGCCACAGATATTTCCTAAGTTAAATTAAATGTCTATAATAGCCTAGGCTAGTTGCCAGATTAGGGTGAAAGAACGTCACCGGTACAGGATTTGTTTACACCTAGGCCTAAATGGCACCAATGGCCAGAGTTTGACAAAGATATGGGGCGAAAGGTCTTACAATGGCCAAACAAATAGGGAAAACGTCTAATATTGTTAACACTAATGAGGCTTATAAACACGAGGGTGAAGGGGAACCACAAAAACCATGCTCTTGAGGTCATACGAACCAATTATCGGCGGAGCGCGAAGACCACACCTCCTCTCTGACTGACGGACGGCCAACAAATGGGCCCACGCGGTTTTCGTCTGGTTGGATCTCACCTTGGTTTCATGACGTCATCGCTCGTGTTTTCCTTATTTCTCCCTTTCCACCTCATTCTTTCATGATTTTAATGGCTACCCCGATAGACTAATTATAAATATCCTTGCCTGGCTATATTTGGTTGTAAAACTCGTTGTATTTGTGATTTAGAAGCCATTGAATGAAATATTGCTGGTCACGTGACTTCATTCTGGCTTCCTATTGGCTGATGTAATTCCTTTGGTTTTGCTGTAATTATTGGGTTTTCGGGACTTTCGGCGGTATTTTCATAGTGGCTACCGTGTATAAATTAACTTTTGTATTAGTTGACAGTTCTGTGAAGCTCTATTATGTTGATTCAAGACATTTACAAGGCGCTAAGAGATATTAAAAGTCACGTGACGGGAATCCTGACATCCTATTGGAGAACGCCCTGGGATGTGTTCCCTAGTTTGTTTACGAATCCGCGATTATATAATATTAATTTTGCAATTTGGTCATAACTGCTGATAAATAAATTACATTACACAATTATTGGGGTAATTTGTAATACCCGTTTTACAGGTTTTAGCCATAAATAACAATTAAGGAAATGCGAGAGAGGTTTTACGATCGCGAGGCATCAAATCAGCAGAGGCAGAATAAAAAAGATGAGTTACTCACCTAAACCAAACTACATATGAATATAGTTATCTACAATTATACCAGACACTGATAGTTAGACATAATTCATATGAAAACATTTATAATAATAACAATACTCGAAAGCAACTAGGCAACTATTTTACCCTACGATGATAGGCGCATCGTCTGCTGACGTCACCGGTTACCACAACAAACATGGCACTCTCTTACACTCTTTGAGATCTCTGTGGGAAAGCCCGACCGTGGCCATGGCCTTCCTTGGGGACTCTGGGCTGTTCGGCCAGGCAGCTTAGGGAACAACAACAACAACAAACATGGCACGAGGTAGAGGGCTCACAGATTCTCCCTATCCCTAGTCCCTCTATTCACGATGATGAGCAAAATAGGAACACATTATGATTGTGAAGGTGATTCCTGATGTATCATTTACACAGTATATTGTAGGCTATTAATCCCCTTATGAGTCTGACGAAAATAGATTCCACAGCAGACCATACAAAATGTCTGACTCTTACGTCCACGGTATAGTTATGGTATACTTATGTTACTATACCGTGCTTACGTCCTTCCTTCAACCATCAATAGGCTATAATTTACGTCCACGGTATAGTTATGGTATACTTATGTTACTATACCGTGCTTACGTCCTTCCTTCAACCATCAATAGGCTATAATTTACGTCCACGGTATAGTTATGGTATACTTATGTTACTATACCGTGCTTACGTCCTTCCTTCAACCATCAATAGGCTATAATTTACGTCCACGGTATAGTTATGGTATACTTATGTTACTATACCGTGCTTACGTCCTTCCTTCAACCATCAATAGGCTATAATTTACGTCCACGGTATAGTTATGGTATACTTATGTTACTATACCGTGCTTACGTCCTTCCTTCAACCATCAATAGGCTATAATTTATGTCCACGGTATAGTTATGGTATACTTATGTTACTATACCGTGCTTACGTCCTTCCTTCAACCATCAATAGGCTATAATTTACGTCCACGGTATAGTTATGGTATACTTATGTTACTATACCGTGCTTACGTCCTTCCTTCAACCATCAATAGGCTATAATTTACGTCCACGGTATAGTTATGGTATACTTATGTTACTATACCGTGCTTACGTCCTTCCTTCAACCATCAATAGGCTATAATTTACGTCCACGGTATAGTTATGGTATACTTATGTTACTATACCGTGCTTACGTCCTTCCTTCAACCATCAATAGCCTATAATTTATGTCCACGGTATAGTTATGGTATACTTATGTTACTATACCGTGCTTACGTCCTTCCTTCAACCATCAATAGGCTATAATTTACGTCCACGGTATAGTTATGGTATACTTATGTTACTATACCGTGCTTACGTCCTTCCTTCAACCATCAATAGGCTATAATTTACGTCCACGGTATAGTTATGGTATACTTATGTTACTATACCGTGCTTACGTCCTTCCTTTAACCATCAATAGGCTATAATTTACGTCCACGGTATAGTTATGGTATACTTATGTTACTATACCGTGCTTACGTCCTTCCTTCAACCATCAATAGGCTATAATTTACGTCCACGGTATAGTTATGGTATACTTATGTTACTATACCGTGCTTACGTCCTTCCTTCAACCATCAATAGGCTATAATTTACGTCCACGGTATAGTTATGGTATACTTATGTTACTATACCGTGCTTACGTCCTTCCTTCAACCATCAATAGGCTATAATTTACGTCCACGGTATAGTTATGGTATACTTATGTTACTATACCGTGCTTACGTCCTTCCTTCAACCATCAATAGGCTATAATTTACGTCCACGGTATAGTTATGGTATACTTATGTTACTATACCGTGCTTACGTCCTTCCTTCAACCATCAATAGGCTATAATTTACGTCCACGGTATAGTTATGGTATACTTATGTTACTATACCGTGCTTACGTCCTTCCTTCAACCATCAATAGGCTATAATTTACGTCCACGGTATAGTTATGTTATACTTATGTTACTATACCGTGCTTACGTCCTTCCTTCAACCATCAATAGGCTATAATTTACGTCCACGGTATAGTTATGGTATACTTATGTTACTATACCGTGCTTACGTCCTTCCTTCAACCATCAATAGGCTATAATTTACGTCCACGGTATAGTTATGGTATACTTATGTTACTATACCGTGCTTACGTCCTTCCTTCAACCATCAATAGGCTATAATTTACGTCCACGGTATAGTTATGGTATACTTATGTTACTATACCGTGCTTACGTCCTTCCTTGAACCATCAATAGGCTATAATTTACGTCCACGGTATAGTTATGGTATACTTATGTTACTATACCGTGCTTACGTCCTTCCTTCAACCATCAATAGGCTATAATTTACGTCCACGGTATAATTATGGTATACTTATGTTACAATACCGTGCTTAGTGCTTACGTCCTTCCTTCAACCATCAATAGGCTATAATTTACAAATACTTTGGGAGTTGAATTAGCCGTGGGGTTCTTGGTTGGATGTTCTCTGATGGAGATGTGGTTGACGCTCTGTCTCCTGTATAAAACAGTTTGGTTGATTACATCAGGCAAGGTTTACCTTAAAATGATAAAGATTAGGGCTACACACTTCGATCATTCTTATATACATCTTATATACATTCTTATATTGCATCTCTCTCGCTATTCTATCGCTACTACAATAATAAATGTTCCTCAGAGTTTTCCCAGTTTATACCACCTCTTCTACGTAGGGTACGTGGTACCCGTCTTGCAACACAATCCCACCCCTACTCTGTGCAACTCTCCAACTCAAGAGTGAAATGTTATTCTCACTCTTTCTTCTATTCTACTGCTGAGCTCTGGAACTCTCTCCCAGAATCAGTCTTTCCCTCTTTCTTTGACTTAAATTGCTTCAAACTCCGTGTGTCAAGGCATTTTGGCTCGAACGTCCCTTGATTTTGGCCATGTCACTCTTTCAACTCTGGGGGAGGCACTCGATACAGGCAGTTCTGCCTTTTGTCTTCCTCACTCACATAGAAAGAAAAAAAAAAGCTTAGGAAGGATCTGTGGGAATAAAAAAGGTTACAAGGTTACAAACCCTCTGACTCCCATATAGCCTACCCTTCCTAATCTGAATAAAATAGTTTCTTAACCCCTTCCTTACCGAGGATGTATTTTGTGTTGTTCCAGCTATGTTTAGACGATTGTATGCAGCTTAGGAGGACACCGTGGCATCTAAAATTCATAATCGAGATAGTTTTTAGGTGCCTCCATAGTTTCTTTGGGTTATTCTGATATTCCTCTGCCTTATTGTGAAAATAATTAATTTTCGCTGATTTCATTTTCCTACTTAGTTTATTCCTGGCCCTGTTGAACTCATGTTTCAGACCTTGATCCTGTCTATGTTTCGCTAGCCTTTTTAACAGATTGTCTCTGTGTTCCAGATGCTGTAGTATGTCATTGTTGATCCATGGGTCTGACCTTGCTTTAATTCGTATGTCTTTCAGAGGAGCTATTTCGTCTAGGGTGTTTGTGATGATGGTTCTGACGCCAACCCATGCGTCATTAACGTTTGTACTTCCAAACACTGGAGACCAGTCTGTATTCCATAAAATGTCCAGAAATGTTTCCTTATTGTAGTTTCTGAGTGACCTTGTTTTGATAATCTTGTGATTCTCTAGGGTAATGTTTGTGGTTTTCCGTGTGCAATATGTGACGAAGTGATCACTTATCCCAGTCTGTATAACCCCTGATTGGGATATTTTGTCCCTCTGTTACAGTTTATGTGGTCTAATATTGTGGCAGTGTTCTCAGAGATACGTGTGGGGGTTGTGATGAGTTGTTTGTGATTGTGCATTGTCAGTATATGCCTATATTCTCGTACAAGCCTATCATTTCGTTGTTTGTAACACAGGTTAAAATCCCCTAGTATGATGGATTCATTCCGAGGGTCTAGCGATGACAAAGTTCGTTCAAATTTGGTCAAGAATTGTGTGTCGGCTGGTGGCCTATAGCATACCCCAATTGTGATGGGTCTTGTCCTCGGCAGGTGTAGGTCGATCCACAGAGCTTCGTGATTTTCTACATGGAGGTCGGTCCTAGTTGTGTGTGTGAGGTTGTTTTTTACATACAGACATACTCCTCCCCCATGCCTATTGCGATCATTCCTAACCATGTTGAAACCTTGAATGTTTATTTCACCATCGTTTATACTTTAATCCAGCCAAGTTTCTGTGATTGCAATTATTGAAGTTTTGGCCTAATTAGCTAACAAGTTTATTTCTGACAATTTATGGTACATTGATCTGGCGTTAATGTGGATAAGATGGAGCCCTTTGTTGGTGAACACTCTGTATTCATCTTTGATTTTGAATGTGTCCTGGCTGGATTCTGAGTTGTTAACCTCTGAAGTGCGCACGGGGGTAATTGAAAACCTCCCCCTGTGCTGACGTATTTGAGGTTTTTCGTCACTAAAATATTAATTGTACCATTAATAGCATTAATAATTATCCATATGCGCCTATTATGGGTTGATTATAAAGGTATTAACCTGAAACAACAATAAAACGAGTGAAAACAGCGTTTGGATGGTCAAAATCGGAGATATAGCCCGCGAGTTGTATAATGTATGGGTGAGGCAAGCTACCTTCCCGCCAATTTTCCCCAAGGCCACTGCGACACAGTCGATCGATACTCTCTCTCTCTCTCTTGCACTCGATTGCTATCAGTGATGACAACACCCTGCTTGCAACTCGCTAATGTTAGCACGAAAATATACCTCAGAATAAGGGAATAATAGGGAAAATAGGTGATAACTGAGGGATAGGAGGAAAGTGGGGAAGGAGGGGAGGTAGAGGACTGAGATTTTGCATGGCCCAGGGGCCAAACAAAAATAAAAAAATAAAAAAATAAAAATAAATTTTTTTTTTTTTTTCGATGTCAAAAGTTGATTTTTAATTTTACTTACTCAGGAGAGTCTTCCCGCAGTCCGCCGGGGGAACTCTTAAGAGTCTTCCCGCAGCTCCCGGGTTAATACTTGGATCATTTACATTAATATTCGGTAATGAATGCAAGGCACACTTATTGCAAAGGAATTCCCGTTCTTCACTGTTGGTCTTCTTAGAGATGCACTTCATGTGAGCTACCTGTTTACACTTTACACAGTTTTGGATCTTCTGACGTCGTGTTATGAGTGATTCACAAATAAAACAAATGGTTTCACGATGTTGTACAGCTGAGTTCCTACATTTAACACATTCAACTTTGTTTCTACTGTTAACGTAAGTACATCGGTTATGAACAATTTCATTACAACTGTTGCATTGTAAAAGTGAACTCCTATTGTTGAAACCAATATTACATACTATACATAGTTTTTTCTTACTGTTTATCATACGACTGGAGGTGTGGTTTGGTCCGCGTCGATCATCGGTTTGTGCGGGAGAGAGTAGGGGATACTCTCGGTCGGGCTGTGGTTGTTTGCTGTTGTTGTTGTTGTTGTTTTCATTGTCCGTTGATGCTGCTTCCCTGTAGATGTATTTGCGAGTGCTACCTGTTTTTATTGTTGTTCTTGTTGCATGTTGTGCTACTTGGGTCGCCGATATCTGTGGTATTAATGGTAATGCTGTGGGTAATTTAGAGTTGGCGGAGTGGGTAATTGCTAGTTCCCTGCATTTATCGCATTCCATTTCTTTTCTGCTGTTAACATAAGAACATCGATCGTGTGCTGTTTCATTACAAATACTACATTGTGATGTTGGACTCTCTTTTGTTGAATCTAATATCGCACACTGTACATAGATTCTTTGTATTGTTCGTCGTACGTCTGACGGTGTGATGGTCAGCTGTGCTGCTAGGGTGGGGACTGTCTGTGGCTATATCTCCCCCTGTGACCCCTCCCTGCCCCACCTGTATTTGCTGTTTGATGATGTTGTCCTTATTCCTGGCTGCTAATGCTGCTCCATTGTTGATGTTGTTGCGATTGATGCCTTTCTTCCTAGCTGCTCCAGTTACATGTTGAGCCACCGATAGTGTTGGATTGTGTTGTGGGTTGAATTGGAGCGTGACGGCCGGAGGCTGGGGTACCTGCTGGCCCAGTTTGTTATAACGAATTTTACTGCTAGGGACTGTTGAAATGTCGGTGTCTGCCTTACTTGTTTGGTGGTGAGGTTTCTTCAACGTTGAACAAGGGCCGGGGTTGGTCTCTACATCTCCGCAGCTAATTAGAGTGTAGCACAATAGGTGTTGTAGCGAGGTTGTGCCAGAGTATTTGCCCAGTCGCGGCGTCTTCCCGATATATGAAATAGACCAGGCAGGAATGGTGACAGAAATTTCACTCGTGTGTGATTTCTGTGTGACGAGGTCCCTCAATACTTGTTTAGGGTTGACCTGGTACACTACCGGACCCCTCTGCACCTGTATATCAGCATAGCCCCTCTGGATGTTGAGAAGGATGATACATAGAGAGAGGGCTATGCCCGCACCCTTCATCCCTCCCGCCATCTCTGTAGTATATATTGTGACGCCCAGTGCGTGGCAACGCAACCTGATTGTACTCCTTGGTACTCCACTGTACCGCCATGGTACCGCGTTGTACCGTGCTGGCTGCTTATATTGAGTGTGACAACGTATAACTATGTTCTTTGTATCTCTGCAAAGGTCTCGTCATTTGCTAACCAGTGGTGGGTTTTGTTTTAAGCCATGTCGAGACCTTCCATTTAATATGTAGTATCAATAGAGAAGTTGATAGATGAGATGATAGGAATTCAGAGAGAGAGAGTGAGTTAGACTTCAGAGCGAGAGGGTAGCAATGGTTGCCAGACGTATGGACCGGTTGGCAGCCCTGCGCTTATAGCTAGGTGCGACAGGGTTGGTAGTACATTGCCGCCTGCATATGCTGCCTGGCTGCCCATGTTGTCGTACTGCACATTGCATGGAGGCTCGCTGTGTGTTCCATGATCAGGTTGCCTAGAACCTTTGAGATTCTAACATCCCTTGCTCTCTCTCCCAATTTCTCACGGTTGCACTCTTTCTCTCTGACGACATTACTCTCATTTCATTCTTCTCTCTATTTAAATGCATACCCTTCCCTTGAGGTCCTAAAGGAGTTTCAGCACTCACCTCTCGTATTACTCTTAGGACAAGCATATATTTACATGTATTAGATTTAAGGGGTTAATGTGAACAGCGATCTTCTTGATGAGGATAGTTGGTGAACGTTCTACATGTTCACGAGTTATATGCCCAGCTCATCATCCAATTTGTGACTAGACTAGTGCCATGTGTAAGAGCCCGACCATGCCCAGGAGTTGTCTGTAGAGGGGCGAGGACTTAGCCTTGATTTGCCTACCGAGCCAGGAGCGAGTGTAGTACCAGAGACTACAGCTCGCTCGTAGTGCCGGTATAGTAGAGTAACGTAATTTATCTGTCCTTGTGTTCTCTACAGTCTTTTCCTGGGTTCTCGCTTTCGGTGCTGGGACTCGTTGTTCCTGTGACTTGGCCTGCTAGCTAGAACACATGGGGATGATGAGTGGGTGATATCTTTATTTTACTATGCATTGCAGCTCTCTTTAAGTTTATGTATGTAACACTTTACAGTACACATTACTCACACACAAGACAACACTATTAATACTTTCATGTATCAATTAACTGCACTGTCGTTTTGCTGCTGTTTCCGGAGTTCTATTGCGTAGGG
>JBAKBP010037775.1:0-16934 GCA_037953745.1 Lithodes maja
GTGATGGTGGTAGTTGTGGTGGTGATGATGGTGGTAGTTGTGGTGGTGATGGTGGTAGTTGTGGTGGTGATGGTGGTAGTTGTGGTGATGGTGGTAGTTGTGGTGATGGTGGTAGTTGTGGTGATGGTGGTAGTTGTGGTGATGGTGGTAGTTGTAGTGGTGGTGATGGTGGTAGTGGTGGCGGTAGTTGTAGTGGTGGCGGTAGTTGTAGTGGTGGTGGTAGTTGTAGTGGTGGTGGTAGTTGTGGTGATGGTGGTAGTTGTAGTGGTGGTGATGGTGGTAGTTGTAGTGGTGTTGATGGTGGTAGTTGTAGTGGTGGTGATGGTGGTAGTTGTAGTTGTGGTGATGGTGGTAGTTGTGGTGATGGTGGTAGTTGTGGCGGTAGTTGTAGTGGTGGTGGTAGTTGTGGTGATGGTGGTAGTTGTAGTGGTGGTGATGGTGGTAGTTGTGGTGGTGATGGTGGTAGTTGTGGTGATGGTGGTAGTTGTGGTGGTGGTAGTAGTTGTGGTGATGGTAGTAGTTGTGGTGATGATGGTAGTTGTAGTGGTGGTGATGGTGGTAGTTGTGGCGGTAGTTGTAGTGGTGGTGGTAGTTGTAGTTGTGGTGATGGTGGTAGTTGTGGTGATGGTGGTAGTTGTGGTGATGGTGGTAGTTGTAGTGGTGGTTGTGGTGATGGTGGTAGTTGTGGTGATGGTGGTAGTTGTGGTGATGGTGGTAGTTGTGGTGATGGCGGTAGTTGTGGTGATGGCGGTAGTTGTGGTGATGGTGGTAGTTGTGGTGATGGTGGTAGTTGTGGTGATGGTGGTAGTTGTGGTGATGGTGGTAGTTGTGGCGGTAGTTGTAGTGGTGGTGGTGGTAGTTGTGGTGGTAGTTGTAGTGGTGATGATGGTGGTAGTTGTGGTGATGGTGGTAGTTGTAGTGGTGGTGGTAGTTGTGGTGATGGCGGTAGTTGTGGTGATGGCGGTAGTTGTGGTGATGGCGGTAGTTGTAGTGGTGGTGATGGCGGTAGTTGTAGTGGTGGTGATGGCGGTAGTTGTAGTGGTGGTGATGGTGGTAGTTGTGGTGATGGTGGTAGTTGTGGTGATGGTGGTAGTTGTGGTGATGGTGGTAGTGGTGGTGGTGGTGGTAGTTGTGGTGATGGTGGTAGTTGTGGTGATGGTGGTAGTTGGTGGTGGTGGTAGTTGTGGTGGTGGTGGTAGTTGTGGTGGTGATGGTAGTTGTGGTGGTGATGGTAGTTGTGGCGGTAGTTGTAGTGGTGGTGGTAGTTGTGGTGATGGTGGTAGTTGTAGTGGTGGTGATGGTGGTAGTTGTGGTGGTGATGGTGGTAGTTGTGGTGATGGTGGTAGTTGTGGTGGTGGTAGTAGTTGTGGTGATGGTAGTAGTTGTGGTGATGATGGTAGTTGTAGTGGTGGTGATGGTGGTAGTTGTGGCGGTAGTTGTAGTGGTGGTGGTAGTTGTAGTTGTGGTGATGGTGGTAGTTGTGGTGATGGTGGTAGTTGTGGTGATGGTGGTAGTTGTAGTGGTGGTTGTGGTGATGGTGGTAGTTGTGGTGATGGTGGTAGTTGTGGTGATGGCGGTAGTTGTGGTGATGGCGGTAGTTGTGGTGATGGCGGTAGTTGTGGTGATGGTGGTAGTTGTGGTGATGGTGGTAGTTGTGGTGATGGTGGTAGTTGTGGTGATGGTGGTAGTTGTGGCGGTAGTTGTAGTGGTGGTGGTGGTAGTTGTGGTGGTAGTTGTAGTGGTGATGATGGTGGTAGTTGTGGTGATGGTGGTAGTTGTAGTGGTGGTGGTAGTAGTGGTGATGGCGGTAGTTGTGGTGATGGCGGTAGTTGTGGTGATGGCGGTAGTTGTAGTGGTGGTGATGGCGGTAGTTGTAGTGGTGGTGATGGCGGTAGTTGTAGTGGTGGTGATGGTGGTAGTTGTGGTGATGGTGGTAGTTGTGGTGATGGTGGTAGTGGTGGTGGTGGTGGTAGTTGTGGTGATGGTGGTAGTTGTGGTGATGGTGGTAGTTGGTGGTGGTGGTAGTTGTGGTGGTGGTGGTAGTTGTGGTGGTGATGGTAGTTGTGGTGGTGATGGTAGTTGTGGTGGTGGTGGTAGCTGTGGTGGTGGTGGTAGCTGTGGTGATGGTGGTAGCTGTGGTGATGGTGGTAGTTGTGGTGATGGTGGTAGTTGTGGTGATGGTGGTAGTTGTGGTGATGGTGGTAGTTGTGGTGGTGGTGGTAGTTGTGGTGATGGTGGTGGTGGTAGATGTGGTAAATGGTGGTAGTTGTGGTGATGGTGTTAGTTGAGGTGATGGTGGTAGTTGTGGTAATGGTGGTAGTTGTGGTAATGGTGGTAGTTGTGGTAATGGTGGTAGTTGTGGTGATGGTGGTAGTTGTAGTGGTGGTGATGGTGGTAGTTGTGGTGGTGATGGTGGTAGTTGTTATGGTGATGGTGGTAGTTGTGGTGATGGTGGTAGTTGTGGTGATGGTGGTAGTTGTGGTGATGGTGGTAGTTGTGGTGATGGTGGTAGTTGTAGTGGTGGTGATGGTGGTAGTTGTGGCAGTAGTTGTAGTGGTGGCGGTAGTTGTAGTGGTGGCGGTAGTTGTAGTGGTGGCGGTAGTTGTGGTGATGGTGGTAGTTGTAGTTGTGGTGATGGTGGTAGTTGTGGTGATGGTGGTAGTTGTGGTGATGGTGGTAGTTGTGGTGATGGTGGTAGTTGTGGCGGTAGTTGTAGTGGTGGTAGTGGTAGTTGTGGTGATGGTGGTAGTTGTAGTGGTGATGATGGTGGTAGTTGTGGTGATGGTGGTAGTTGTAGTGGTGGTGGTAGTTGTAGTGGTGGTGGTAGTTGTAGTGGTGGTGGTAGTATTGTGGTGATGGTAGTAGTTGTGGTGATGGTGGTAGTTGTAGTGGTGGTGATGGTGGTAGTTGTGGTGATGGTGGTAGTTGTGATGATGGTGGTAGTTGTAGTGGTGGTGGTAGTTGTGGTGATGGTGGTAGTTTTAGTGGTGGTGGTGGTAGTTGTGGTGGTGGTGGTAGTTGTGGTGGTGATGGTAGTTGTGGTGGTGATGGTAGTTGTGGTGGTGGTGGTAGTTGTGGTGGTGGTGGTAGTTGTGGTGGTGGTGGTAGTTGTGGTGGTGGTGGTGGTAGTTGTGGTGGTGGTGGTAGTTGTGGTGGTGGTGGTAGCTGTGGTGATGGTGGTAGCTGTGGTGATGGTAGCTGTGGTGATGGTGGTAGTTGTGGTGATGGTGGTAGTTGTGGTGATGGTGGTAGTTGTGGTGATGGTGGTAGTTGTGGTGATGGTGGTGGTGGTAAATGGTGGTAGTTGTGGTGATGGTGTTAGGTGTGGTAAATGGTGGTAGTTGTGGTAATGGTGGTAGTTGTGGTAATGGTGGTAGTTGTGGTGATGGTGGTATATATACAAGTATATAATACTGTAAATAAATAAATATATATACAACTAAATAAACGGTAAACCCCCTTTACTTACTATCTTACTGGTGTGTGGCAGTGGTGGTGGGTATACAGTAGGTGTTCTACTTGTGCTTGGAGCGCGGTGACTGGTGATGCAAGGAGTCCCTGGGAATTAGGAGATGACAAGATATTGAATGGGAAACTAGCTTATTGGCAACTCTGGAAATATGAATGATTCATATTGACAGTTAGATTGATTGGGTAAAGGAAAAACAAGGAAGAGTTATGATTCTTTATTCTCAAACGATTCAGGCTATGTATTACCCATTTTTAGAGAATATAGAATCATAGCTCTACCCTGTGTTTTTCCTCCACCCAATCCATCTGGAAATGTATTGCAACTTTGCAAGCACTGAGCGCATAAGAACAGTGCGCGCAATGCTGCAACTTTCAAGGTCTCAAGGGAAGATAGGAAAGTAACCCTTACCAGCTTACTAAACATGTACACCAAAACACACCAGCTATTGTACTTTCACAAAATTCGCCCACCCTCAAAGCTGGGGGTGGCCGACTCAAGACATAGCCTGAACAGGGACAACACAACAAATACAAAAAAACAAAACAAAACAAATAATAACAATAAAAAAATAAGTAAATAAATAAATACATAAATTAAATAAATACAAATGAAAATATAATAAAAATAAAGTAGATGTGCCATTTTGCCCAAAATAATAATAACAATACACAATTAAAGTTCGGGGTTAGACGGTTTTGCAAGCAGGGTATTGTATTGGATACAAATGCTGTGTCACAGATATCAAAAGATCATTTAACTTATCGGGCATGGAGAAACTACAGAAGGAGCAGATTGTGCAAACAAACAAGAGCGAGAGAGGGAGAGATTGGCTGTAAAAGGGATCTGCCTCTATCCATTTAGTAACAGTTGTAGATATGTGGAATAGGCTACCTACCAAGTGCTATAATGGGATCAAGAACAATAGAGCTTCAACTTGAAATTAGATAGAACGAGATGGGTTGGGTGTGAAAGGGATCTGCCATGTGTAGGTCAATCGGCTCTGGAGACTCCCGTTTTCTATTTTTTTTTATTTTCTCATTTGTGAAGGAGAGAGGGAGTTTGGCAAGAGAATAGGATGTCGTAAATGTAAGGAAGATAGCAATAAATATGAGAGAGAGAGAGTACAAAGGAGTACAAAGGAGTACAAAGGAGTACAAAGGAAATCAAGCAACAACAGATCCAGTGACCCTTCTAGGTTGCTTGTCCTCCAAAACACTGAGGATCAAGTGTCCAAACAGTGGTTTAGAGTGGGTAAGGGAACATTGGAAAGGGAATTACTGCCCTGGAACTAATGTCCGTGGCAGGATTAGGAAGTTAGTAGGGGACAGATGGGTTAGTAACTGAGGGGGGGATAAAATAAAGTTATTCATTTACAAACGCAGTCAGTCGCGGGTTTGATGCGAGATATTTGTCTAGGCGGAGTTTAAATGAATCAACGGTGATGCAGTCTATAACGTTTCGGGGAAGCCCATTCCACAAGTTGACAACTCGATTGAAGAAGAAATTCTTAGATTCGTGCGAGTTAAAAGATTTACCAATAATTTTGCAACCGTTTCCCCGCGTGTAATTAGATTGGTCGATAGTGAAGTACTTACTACAGTTCATATTGTCGATGCCTTTGATGATTTTGAACACTTGAATTAAGTCGCCTCTTAATCTGCGCTGGGTTAAAGGAAATAGATTTAATTCTCTAAGACGCTCTTCGTATGGTTTGTTCTTTAGGCTAGGTATCATTTTGGTAACTCTACGTTGAACTCGTTCTAGCTTGTTTATATCTTTTTGGTAATAAGGGCACCAGGATTGAACGCAGTATTCCAGAAGAGGGCGGACTAAGGAATTGTAAAGGGTTAGGATAACTTCTTTGGATTTATGCTCAAATGACCTGCCTATAAAGCCAATTATTTTGTTTGCCTTCTTAACAACTTCTGAACATTGTTGACTCGGTTTTAGGTTACTCGATATTGTTACTCCCAGATCGGTTTCTCTGTTTACATTCTTAAGCTGAGTGCCATTCATCGAATAGTTTGCTTTCTCATTTAGGTATCCGATATGTAGTACTTTACATTTATCCGCATTGAAACTCATTTGCCAAATTTGGGCCCAACATGACAATTTATCTAGATTGTGTTGCATATCGTCAACTTTTTCTTTTGAGAGTACGCTATTTGCAATTTTTGTATCGTCAGCAAATTTTGAGATTGTACAGGTGAGACCCTCATCTATGTCGTTGATGTAAATTAGAAAGAGAATTGGTCCTAGTACCGATCCCTGGGGTACCCCGCTACTTACATTGGTCCATTTTGATGCCTTACCGTTTATGACTACTCTTTGCTTTCTGTCGCTGAGCCAATTTTCTATCCATTTCAACACACCGTCTTGTATTCCATGCGCTTTTAGTTTTAGCAGTAAACGTTTGTGGGGAACTTTGTCAAAGGCCTTTTGAAAATCAAGGTATATAATATCTACAGCTTTACTCTCATCGTAGAGGTTGAGGATATCGTGGAAGAAGTCTAAGAGGTTTGTTAAACAGGAACGTTTTTTACGAAAGCCGTGTTGAGTATCTTTAAGTATGTTATATTCCTCTAAGTGATTTACGAGTCTGTCTCTTATGACCGTTTCTAGCATTTTACATACAACTGAGGTTAAGCTAATTGGACGATAGTTACTGGATAGGGATTTGCTGCCTTTTTTGAATATCGGTGTTACGTTGGCTAGCTTCCACTGATCGGGCATAGTTCCAGACTGCAAGGATTTATTGAATAGTAATGTCAGTGGTTTAGAGAGCTCATCCTTAGCTTCCTTTAGAACTCTAGGCGAGATTGTATCAGGTCCAGGCGTTTTATTTACCTTGAGTTTATCTAAACAATTCAATACTTCTCTCTCTGTAACGGTGATATTGCTTAAAACATCTGAATTATCAATCTGAATCGGCGATGGTGTAGGGATATCACTGAGGTCTTCTGTTGTAAAAACTGATGCAAAGAAGGTATTGAGGGCATTACTCATTTGTTCTTCGTCTTTGGTGTATTCTCCATTTTCATCGACTAACGGTCCAACAGTTGAAGTAAATACTTTTTTCTTTCTGATATAACTATAGAATTCTTTCGGGTTTGTTTTACTTTGATTCGCAATATGTAACTCTAAGGTCTTTTTACTTTGCTTAATTAACTTTTTGGCTTTGCGTCGTAGCTCTACAAATTTCACCCGTTCTTCGTCATTTTGTGAGGATTTTAATCTATCATTAGCAAATTTTTAGCAAGCAGGCAGTTTGAAATATCTTTATTCCACCATTTGGGCTTATTATTATGGCCTGGACGCCGAGTTTTCGATGGTATGCAGTCTTGCACTGCTTTTAGGTAAGTGGCTTCGAATAACTTCCAAGATGTATTTATGTCGTTATTGTGAATTAAAAAGCTCCAGTCAGTTTCTTTAAACATAGCTCTAAGTTTAGGAAAGTTTGCTTTCTTGAAATTAGGGACTTTTTCGATGCTACTATTTGGTTCGTTACTAGTAAAGTTTAAAGTGAAAGTTATCGTATGATGGTCGCTGTTACTGAATTCATCACCAACATTCAAATTCTCTATTAATTCTTCTTTTGTTGCAAGTACAATGTCAAGAACGTTATTACCACGGGTCGGCGTTCCAACAAATTGATAAAGCGAACTCTCTTGCAAGTTCGTATACAAGTCATGTCCGGAGTGTGAAGTAAGAGTATCGCCCCACTTGGTCACAGGTAAATTAAAGTCACCAAAAATTACGGTATCTTGAGTTACTTACATCTGCAATTTGTTCGTAAATTTCTCGGTCAGTTTGCACTGATTGAGCTGGAGGTCTGTATATTAATGCAAGTATTATTTTGGTACCTTTATTATTCTTTATTAGCACAAAAGATGCGTCGACGTTCACAATTTGAGGTTTTGACAAGAGGGTAGGGTTAAGACGTTCTTTGATATAAAGTAAAACGCCACCTCCATTTCGATTTATTCTGCTTTTCTCAAACATTACATAACCGGGAAGTGAATACTCTGCTAAAAAGTCTCTATCTTCTGTATTGAGCCAAGATTCTGTTATGCCAATCACATCATAATTTTCTGTAAACACTAGCTCCTCTAAATCTGAAAATTTATTGCGTATGCTACGAGCGTTTGCATAGAAAACCTTTAAATGGAGAGAGAGAGAGCGCGGGATGGGTTGGGTGTGAAAGGGATCTGACATGTATGGGCTAATCGGCTCTCTGCACACTCCGGTTTTCTTATGTTCTCATTTGTGAGAGAGAGAGAGAGAGAGACTAGGATGTCATAAATGTAAGGAAGACAGATAAATGAGTTTTTATGAGATGGGTTGGGTGTGAAAAGGATCTGTCTTGTGTGGGCCAATTGGCTCTCTACAGACTCCCATTTTCTTATGTTCCTATTTCTTACAATTGTGTTTTGGTTGCAGGTATATGATAACATGGGTGTATAGTAAGTAGTGTAAATAACAGGTAACGTTTATGAGATGGGTTGAGTGTGAAAGGGACCTGCCTTATGTGGGCCACTTGGCTCTCTGCAGACTCCCATTTTCATCTTGGTTGCATGTGTAAGGGATCTGCCTCATTTGTACCGGTGTGCAAACAAACAAGAGCGAGAGAGAAAGAGATTGGCTGTGTAAGGGATCTGCCTCTATTCGCTTGGTAAAAGAGTTGTAGATATGTGGAATAGGCTACCAAGTGCTATAGTGCGATCAATAAAAATAGAGCAACATAAAATTTGATAAGACGAGATAAATTCGGTGTGAAAGGGAACTGCCGTGTGTGGGCCAATCGGCTCTCTGCAGACTCCCATTTTCATCTTGGTAGCATGTGTAAGGATCTGCCTCCTTTGTACCAGTGTGCAAATAAGAGAGATTGGCTGTGTAAGGGATCTGCCTCTCTCGTAACAGAGTCGTAGATATGTGAAATAGGTACCTAGTGCTATAGTGGGATCAAGAACTTATGCCCTGTTTTTCTACAGGATTAACTTGGGTAATGTGAGTTCTGACTGGGTATAGAAGGCTGCATGCACAAAACAAGGTATGAGGAATAGAACACAAAATAAACACACAGTAACAAGACACACGATCACGTTTATTGATATACACACTTCTGAATACTCGGACAAGACAAATGATAGAATTGAACAACACTAGCATAAGTGGATCTGGATGGAGCCTAGTCTCCCACTTCCAACGTTCAGGTATTAATCTTCTGATCACTGGCTTTATTCACAAGTTTATATACTGGAGACCATCAATGTTACTTATAGATTCAAATTCACTGTTAGATTTATTACTGGTAGCTCTGGTGCACAAGTAGTAGTTCACAGACTAGATTAGACACGCATATTTTAGAGCACGGGAATTCTAGTAACCTCAGGGGGTACTGATCTAAGTTTTATATTCTTATATCAGAAACACATAGAACGCAAATCAGTGGGCGAATATCAGATATCACTAGGGTTTCACTTCTATTTAATAATATCTGGATATATGGGTAATTACGAGAGTTAATATCGCCTGTTAATTAATAAACACTGATACGCTTAGCACCTCCTAATTGAATGGTTATATATGAATTATACTGGGGCAAAGACATAGACACTTCATAGAAATATTAACCCCTAACTATCGGTGCGCAACACAAGTCGAGTTAAATAAATCTGGACTATCTGGCGGCGCGCGACATAGGTCGTGTGGCAATTTCAGCACGTAATGTTGCTGAGAGAGAGAGGCAAGTGGTGGCAGGAGAATAGCGAGCGTATGACTGCTCCAGACCACCGCGGCGAACCTACTGACACGAATCCCACCTCCTCCCTCCCTCGCTCACTCGCTACATACTGAATTGTATGGGGAAAGTACCGAATTACATGCTTTTTGCACTCGTGTTGCGCGGTTATTGCAAGAAAACTAGCCGTCATAAAAGGATCGTTATGGTGTCATTGGAAAGCTCTGTTTATGCCCTTTCAGGGATAGATACTTGTTTTATGCTCCGAGTCTTATTTAGGCATGAAAATGATCACGTAATCAGCCCTATTTTGGCTAAAAACACCCCGCTGGGCGGTACATATAAATAGACCGCTAGCCCGCTAATAAGGTGTTAATAAGCGAGTCTCTAAATAGCACTGTAACACTGTAGTACTGATCGAGTGAATCTTGGGTAGCATTTGATTGGTCTGGTCCTGGTTATCTTGCGTCCGTGATGTTGGGGGCTAACGACTGGTTCCGCGGCCGTCCAGGTGGTCCATATGTAGGAAGTTCTCAAGACGGATCTCTTGGCGATCGTTGCTGGCTACACTCTTATATACCCATTGGTTTGTGAAGGTTATAAGGTGCACGTAGATTTCCTGTACGTGGACAGATCCTTCTATCTAAATCTGCCACGGAGTCTGCCGGCTCTGGAACTCAATTCTCAGCAACAAACAATGATAGAGCTGGAGGTCAACTCTGGTGACCAACCACTGGTTGGTGTCTATCTTGCAACTGATTTTACTGGGGGCTGGAGCTTGGTTTATAGGTTCGGTTTTGGACCCTGTAGGCCATAGGGATCTCGAGTTTTGATGGACTTATTTGAACTCTCAATTGATACGGGAACTAGGTAAGGTGGTGATTACTGTTGTGGCACATGGCTATATGGAGCCTTCATAATGTGATATAACTGAGCCTTAGCAAGAGGTACTATTTTGGCTATACTGGAAGTATTTAGGGGAGAGAGACTGGATCTACTTAGCGAGGAGGATTGGGACAGCTGTGATAGGAGCGTCTCTTAGATTGTTCAGTCTTCATTCTATGGTATAGCCGAGGTGCTAATTTGGTTATCGGAGTATGCAAGAAAGGTTAATGGGTTATTGTGGGTTAATAGAGGTTAGTAAAGGTGTTAGTCATACATGGTTAGTTCATTGACAGGAAGAATTCCTGTGCTACCTGGCAATGACCCAGAAGTCAAAACAGGGGTCAGGTATATCTCCACAGGGGTAGGGGTCTACCTCCTCAGGTGGGTGAAAAGGGGTAGGTGCGCGCCCTCTCTCTGTGATGGTCGTCCGGCGGCTGTGGCTGGGGGCTTGCCATATTACAAGTGTTTGTAATAACCCTCTGTTTATGAGACAGATGTGGGTGTTCGTAATACCAAAACCGAAGGTGCCTTGACCAGCTGGTTTAATTGGTTGGGTTGTTAATTGCATGGCTTGTTGGATGTGGTGGAGACTGGGTTGCTAACTCTGCCACATTTATCTGGAAGTATGGCAATAGAAGTTAGTCACTGGCGAGGCGGCTAATAATAATAATAATAATAATAATATTTATTCAGTTAGCAATTTACAGAGTTGGTACCACATAGTTTGTTACAAATATGACATGTACCAGCCTTGCATAATTTCAACTAAGGATAGCCCAATAAGGCCGTTAGGCGTATTTCCATTGGGGTCCTTGTGGGATTAGGTTAGCTGGGGAAAAAAGGGGAGGATAAAGAAATGGATACTTTAGAAAAAGTATTTCTAGGGGGTTATTTTAAGATACCTTACATCCTATAGTAAATATCAGTAATCCGTAATCAGTAATCATTTCAGTTTGGTTTGTCTATCTCTTATGTCGCATTTAGTAGTAGACATAAGCTTGGTGCTCCCTTCTCGCAGCTGTCCGGTTCAGGTGTTCCTTCAGGCTACGTCTGAAGGAATACAGTGTTCTCTTTTCACGGACTGACTGGGGTAGGTCGTTCCAGTCTTTGATGGCGGTGAAGAAGAATGTTTGCTTACCCTGTCCTTGGATTCTCGGGACCTTAAAATTAAACATCCTGTTTCTTGTATTATGTCCACTCCTCTCATTTGCTTTAACAAAATCATTCTTTAGGTACTCTGGAGCTCTGTCATAGAAAATTTTGAAGGCATTAGTGAGCCTGATTTGTTTGGCCCTGTCAGCGACATTGAGCATACCTAGTGACTGAAGTTGTTCCTGGCCAACATGTGATCTGGGTCCTAGGTTCAGCATGAACCTAACCATTTTATTTTGAGTGACCTGAAGTTTGTGCTGTGCTGATTTAGATGATGCAGAGTACCAGGATGACACAGAATAGTCAAAATGACATTGAACAAGCGCTTGGCAGAGGGTCTTTTTGGTCGCCGCGGGCAAGCATCCCACCTGTCTATACAGGTATTTTATACGTGCTCTACACTTACTCAGGATAGATTCCAAAATTGTTTCACCTGACAAACTCGCGTCCAGTTTTAGTCCGAGATATTTAACTTGTGACACTGTTGTTATAGGAATATCATTACAGTTGACCGAGAAGCCCACAATGTCTTTCAGTTTGCGTTTTGTTCCACATAAGATGGCTTCCGTCTTGCCCAGGTGAAGAGATAGTCTATTGTCCACTAGCCATTCACTACATGATTCTAGTTCTTTGGAAAGTGAAGCGGCAATACTTATTGGGTCTTTTCCTGAAACCAGGAGCACGCTGTCGTCTGCATACAGTAATAATTTACATGAGACGCTCAGTTCCATGTCGTTCACATAACAGAGAAAGAGTAAGGGACCAAGGATGCTTCCCTGCGGGACCCCACAGTTAATTGGCATAGGATCAGATATATTATCATCAATTTTGACTCTTTGGGTTCTACCACTAAGATAAGATTTAAACCAGTTCACAGATCCTATGCCCATTGCTTGTAGTTTATTACATAGGATATCATGGTCTACTGTGTCAAACGCTTTTTGTAGATCAAGAAGAACCATACCGGTGTAGTTACCTTTAGACATTTCTTTACGAATGTGATCCGTTAAGTGGATGAGACAGGAGTCTGTCGAGTACATGCATCTGAAACCTGATTGAAACTTATAAAATAGATCATTTTGTTTGAGGTAGTGTTCAATTTGGGTGTATACCGCTCTTTCAAGGATTTTAGATACAATACATAATATGCTAACTGGTCTGTAGTTACCAACTTCTAGGTTATTTCCTTTCTTGAATAGAGGGGTTACAATAGCTTCCTTCAGTTCAGCAGGTACAGTGTTGGTGTTAATTGACAAGTTGATGATGTGAGTTAGGGGGCCTGCTATACCAATGGCTCCATCTCGTAGAAATTTGGCAGGAATTTTGTCTGGTCCTGTGCTTTTATGTACATTTAGGTTAGACAGCTCGTCAAAAGTGTATTTTGGTGTAACATTTTGCAATCCAAATGTGTTTGGGTGTATGTCTTTATCTCTGTAGAAATTTCGAAAGGTGGCCGTTGTTGTCGTGTATTTATTGAGAGGTTGAGGTAGGTTCTGTGCAAGTGTGTTTGCTATGGAGGTGAAGAAGGAGTTGAAGTAGGTTGAAATTTGTCGTTTATCGTGGCAAATCTGATCATTAATGGTGAGAGCAATATTAGTGTTAGACGAATCCCTTGTCTTGTTGCTGTAGCCTGTTGTTTTTAGGTGCCTCCATAGTTTCTTTGGGTTATTCTGATATTCCTCTGCCTTATTGTGAAAATAATTAGTTTTCGCTGATTTTATTTTCCTACTTAGTTTATTCCTGGCCCTGTTGAACTCATGTTTCAGACCTTGATCCTGTCTATGTTTCGCTAGCCTTTTTAACAGATTGTCTCTGTGTTCCAGATGGTGTAGTATGTCATTGTTGATCCATGGGTCTGACCTTGCTTTAATTCGTATGTCTTTCAGAGGAGCTATTTCGTCTAGAATGTTTGTCTGTTATGTTTGAGGCTAGCCTCGCACTGACGATCATTTGGTACAGGGTTGTGACTGGGTTGTGAGGGGATAGATGGCATGCAAAGGGTTAGTAAAGTTCTAATGGTGTTTCTTCTTACTGGGGGAAGGTAGGCTGGATAGGAGTATATATACAAAAGGTTTGAGAATGTTAGTAACGGAAAAGTTAAGGATATTCAGGGGGTATGGTGGAGAGGCTAGGTCGGAAGGGAGTCGAGGAGCGTGGGGGGTTAACGAGAGGGAGAGGGTTAAGGGTGCTACGTGGAAGTTTGACCCTAAGGTCTCTGGGCGTAGGGGTGGCATTGGACTACAGTTGGTATCGTAGCCTGGGGGTTAATGACAGGGAAGGTATGTTAGCCAAACGCTACCGGGGGATGAGCAATATGGGGTGGTATATGAGTCTGGAAAGGATAGAATCATGTGGACTGTGGGGCTGTGGGGAAGAGGAGGTTAACTGTAGGTGTGTGCTTGACTGTGGATAAAAGTAAAGAATAACATGGTGTATTATTACTCGTCAATATGATGGTTATGGACACTGTTAATCTGACACTATTTCTTGCTGACCTAGTTGTTCCTGGGAACTGCGTTTTCTATGACATATACACCAAAGAAAGCGGCAGTTCGTAGGGGTAGCTTCGGTATTGTTTCGTGGTGAAAATGCGTCTAGACAATGGTTGTTGTTGTTGTTGTTCCCCAAGCTGCCTGGCCGAACAGCCCCAAGGCCCCGTTCAAGGCCATAACCGAGCGCCCCCACAGAACCCTCCCTGTCGACCACAATAAAGCCTGGGTGACCGAAGCCACTCCATGGCTGGCAGCTAAGGAGGGTGCGGAAACGCCCAATGGTAAAAGAGGGTTGTGTATACAATCTCTGGTTGGGGTAAGAATTAGAGTTACTGCATGGTGGCTAACATCTTCAGTCATTTCTGTCTAGGTCTTACAGGAATAATGATTATATATACACTGGTGTACCCGTGGGTATCATAGTTTCTTATCAATTAGGACATGGGGTTTTAACATATTACTTCTCGGATGGAAGAACATACAGTACATAGATTTATGGGGGCGGTTGGTCTTCAGAAACTTAGTCTGGCAAGACAAGGTATTTTTAGGGGGTTAACATATTACTTCTCGGATGGAAGAACATACATAGATTTATGCCTGTCTGAACTGGTTGGCATTGGCTCAACCTCGGGTGTATTAAATTAAGGTGTATTCATGTTCATCATCATGTAGGTAGAGTCTGGCGGGTAAGAGGTGTAGGACACGAGGGGTAGTGGATACGCGAGGTGGGGGAGGGTTGTGAATTGTAAAGGGGGTGGTTTGAGACTTGGCGCCACGCCACGCCGCTCGTGACCTAGGATAGTGACCCATAATGCGCTGGACATAGGGGTGGCATTTCCCTACGATCGAACAGGTAGGGTGGTGTGTGCAGCGGGGCGTGAAGGATAAGCGGACAGGATGACCCAAAACAGGGTGCCACTGAGCATAGGGTAACTAAGCAAAATAGAGTAGTGTGGATTGTGGATACGAAGGAGGTGATTGGAAGACTTATAACAATTGTGGAAAAGTAAATGGAAGAGATGAACACAATGGCGGATAAAAGATAATTAAACTAAGGATTGAATACATGCATGAATGACGACATTATAGCCGTCGTCCTAATAGGATGATGAAATCGGGTTGGTATGCACGTGGCACAATACGACACAAGGACAGTGCCGCTATGTCGTATCTATACTGGTGGCATACTCCGGTAAATATTATATATACACTTAGTCACTAGAAGAACAAGGCAAGGGGAGGCGACTGAGCACGGGGGTACATATATCTATACTCGTCATGGAGAGATACGAGGTAGCTTTCCTGCATCTCTCCTGATAATCGTCTGCAGATTGTTCATAGTGAGTTTATCTAAATCAACACGCATAAATCACTACAAGAACGGGCAAGGGATACAAATTGACAGACGAACAAAACAACGGGAGGTTAGAGACATAGAATTGCTAGAATTGGGGGAGACTATGATTGTTATATAACTAAATACAGGGCTGACATAATCACGATCTGATTTGGTGTGAAATGGAAGCTAAGGTGTCTTAGATCGCCTCGAACCTACACAATGAAAGTATTATAGCCTGTATGGTGGTTACATAATTAAATACATACTTAGGTGGTACATCAAGAATATCAGTGAGTAAAGTATTGTGGTTTGTATATTAGAAGACTGTGATTGAGAGACGTATAATATGTGGAATGAATTGAGAGAGAGAGAGACCAAATCGGGAATGGAAAAGGGGCCTGGGATCTCGTTGGGGATGGGAGTTTCGCTCTCAGGATTTTCGTTCCTGTGGCTCGTTAGGGTTGGAGGTTTCGCTCTCAGGTTTTTCGTTCCTGTGGTATTTTAAGAACAATAGAGAATTTCAAGATAAAATCAGATAGTCATATGGACGAAATGGGTTGGATGTGAAAGGGATCTGCTTTTTGTGGGCCACTTGTCTCTGCAGATTCCCATGTTCATCTTGTAAGGGATCTGCCTCATTTGAATCGGTGTGCAAACAAACGAGCGACAGAGAGAGACTGGGTGTGTAAGGGATCTGCCTCTATTCGTTTAGTAACAGAGTTGTAGATATGTGGACTAGGCTACCGAGTCCTATAGCCAATCGGCTCTCTGCAGACTCCTGGGGTGCGTTTGTAGACAGCGACCGGGACGGACCAAAGAGACCGGTCTCTCACAAACGGCAGTGACCAGAAACCTGATCCGTCCCGGTCGGCGACCAAAGCGCCCCACCTCGGGAGGTGGGGCGCTTTGGTCACTCTGGTCTCTTGTGACGTCACAATATAAACAAAGATGGACGCTCAACATCAACAAGTGTACAGTTGCTCGAAATGTAATACCTTTTTCAATGATTATGATGTGGCTAGTGAGCACCTATAATTATGATGTGGCTAGTGAGCACCTATAATTAAGGTGCACTGGTAAGTTTAATAAATTATCCTATAAAACCATCGCACAGTCCCACTCACGTCGGTTTGAGCTATAAATATTCCATACTCATTAAGGGAACAAAATCGACCCAAGCTGGCCTCCATATATAATTATATTTAATGCAATGACCTAACCTACTGTATACTATCACAACCTAGCTTCCACTAATGTAACATACAATGACCAAAGAAAGTAAGAAGGTAATATTAGCGCTAACACTTCCCGCTTTAACCCCTTCTGTACCGGCCACGTCATTTGTACTTCATTCTGGCTACTATTAGAAGATTTTATTCAGTTTAAAAAGGGTCTACAGTAATTAACAGGCTTTGAACTATCTCCCTTAACCCTTAATACTACCACAGATACTCCTGAAGCTGCACAAAATAGTCTAAATGTAGCTATAATAAAATACACAAGTGTCGTCGGTACAGACTACAGAAGGGGTTAATTCGCTATATATTTGGGAATATATATTTAGGGTCAATAGATTGCTACCGTTATATAGTAGGTGTATTGTGAGAGCAGTTTAGGCCATGAGTTTCGCAAATACATTCTATATTTTTCCAATTTATGAAAAGTGTGTTTCAGGGCCATTTTACTATAATGGTATTGTTTTCGATAATTATAGAGAATAGGCTCGTCGCCTTATTATACATAATTTATTAGGAACAATTTAGGTATATGGAATCCTTATACTATACTCTTGTATAATCCATCTCAAAGGTTCCCCTTTGCATTCTGAAATGGGACTTAAATTCTTGGTCGCTG
>JBAKBP010037776.1:0-16934 GCA_037953745.1 Lithodes maja
CTACCTCTCGTGTAGATAGCCCAGTTATAGAGGCTCTAAATCCCGTTTATATTATTTTGTCAATTCAATGTTAATTATCTTAGTTTTTAGGGTGATTTTAGCTCTATTATATGTCTACCTCTCGTGTAGATAGCCCAGTTATAGAGGCTCTAAATCCCGTTTTGTGTCTCCACCATACAAGACCAATTCACTTTAGTGTCCAATCTCAGAAAATAGTTTTTGAGAAATTATTATTTTGTCAATTCAATGTTAATTATCTTAGTTTTTAGGGTGATTTTAGCTGTATTATAGGTCTACCTCTCGTGTAGATAGCCCAGTTATAGAGGCTCTAAATCCCGTTTATATTATTTTGTCAATTCAATGTTGATTATCTTAGTTTTTAGGGTGATTTTAGCTGTATTATATGTCTACCTCTCGTGTAGATAGCCAGTTATAGAGGCTCTAAATCCCGTTTTGTGTCTCCACCATACAAGACCAAATCACTTTAGTGTCCAATCTCAGAAAATAGTTTTTGAGAAATTATTATTTTGTCAATTCAATGTTAATTATCTTAGTTTTTAGGGTGATTTTAGCTGTATTATAGGTCTACCTCTCGTGTAGATAGCCCAGTTATAGAGGCTCTAAATCCCGTTTATATTATTTTGTCAATTCAATGTTGATTATCTTAGTTTTTAGGGTGATTATAGCTGTATTATAGGTCTACCTCTCGTGTAGATAGCCCAGTTATAGAGGCTCTAAATCCCGTTTTGTGTCTCCACCATACAAGACCAAATCACTTTAGTGTCCAATCTCAGAAAATAGTTTTTGAGAAATTATTATTTCGTCAATTCAATGTTAATTATCTTAGTTTTAGGGTGATTTTAGCTGTATTATATGTCTACCTCTCGTGTAGATAGCCCAGTTATAGAGGCTCTAAATCCCGTTTATATTATTTTGTCAATTCAATGTTGATTATCTTAGTTTTAGGGTGATTATAGCTGTATTATAGGTCTACCTCTCGTGTAGATAGCCCAGTTATAGAGGCTCTAAATCCCGTTTTGTGTCTCCACCATACAAGACCAAATCACTTTAGTGTCCAATCTCAGAAAATAGTTTTTGAGAAATTATTATTTTGTCAATTCAATTTTAATTATCTTAGTTTTTAGGGTGATTTTAGCTGTATTATATGTCTACCTCTCGTGTAGATAGCCCAGTTATAGAGGCTCTAAATCCCGTTTATATTATTTTGTCAATTCAATGTTAATTATCTTAGTTTTTAGGGTGATTTTAGCTGTATTATATGTCTACCTCTCGTGTAGATAGCCCAGTTATAGAGGCTCTAAATCCCGTTTTGTGTCTCCACCATACAAGACCAAATCACTTTAGTGTCCAATCTCAGACAATAGTTTTTGAGAAATTATTATTTTGTCAATTCAATGTTAATTATCTTAGTTTTTAGGGTGATTTTAGCTGTATTATATGTCTACCTCTCGTGTAGATAGCCCAGTTATAGAGGCTCTAAATCCCGTTTTGTGTCTCCACCATACAAGACCAAATCACTTTAGTGTCCAATCTCAGAAAATAGTTTTTGAGAAATTATTATTTTGTCAATTCAATTTTAATTATCTTAGTTTTTAGGGTGATTTTAGCTGTATTATATGTCTACCTCTCGTGTAGATAGCCCAGTTATAGAGGCTCTAAATCCCGTTTTGTGTCTCCACCATACAAGACCAAATCACTTTAGTGTCCAATCTCAGAAAATAGTTTTTGAGAAATTATTATTTTGTCAATTCAATTTTAATTATCTTAGTTTTTAGGGTGATTTTAGCTGTATTATATGTCTACCTCTCGTGTAGATAGCCCAGTTATAGAGGCTCTAAATCCCGTTTTGTGTCTCCACCATACAAGACCAAATCACTTTAGTGTCCAATCTCAGAAAATAGTTTTTGAGAAATTATTATTTTGTCAATTCAATTTTAATTATCTTAGTTTTTAGGGTTATTTTAGCTGTATTATATGTCTACCTCTCGTGTAGATAGCCCAGTTATAGAGGCTCTAAATCCCGTTTTGTGTCTCCACCATACAAGACCAATTCACTTTAGTGTCCAATCTCAGAAAATAGTTTTTGAGAAAATATTATTTTGTCAATTCAATGTTAATTAGCCTAGTTTTTAGGGTGATTTTAGCTCTATTATATGTCTACCTCTCGTGTATTAAGATAGCCCAGTTATAGAGGCTCTAAATCCCGTTTTTATGTCTCCACCATACAAGACCAATTCACTTTAGTGTCCAATCTCAGAAAATAGTTTTTGAGAAAATATTATTTTGTCAATTCAATGTTAATTAGCCTAGTTTTTAGGGTGATTTTAGCTCTATTATGTGTCTACCTCTCGTGTATTAAGATAGCCCAGTTATATTGGCTCTAAATCCCGTTTTGTGTCTCCACCATACAAGACCAATTCACTGTAGTGTCCAATCTCAGAAAATAGTTTTTGAGAAAATATTATTTTGTCAATTCAATGTTAATTAGCCTAGTTTTTAGGGTGATTTTAGCTCTATTATGTGTCTACCTCTCGTGTATTAAGATAGCCCAGTTATATTGGCTCTAAATCCCGTTTTGTGTCTCCACCATACAAGACCAATTCACTGTAGTGTCCAATCTCAGAAAATAGTTTTTGAGAAAATATTATTTTGTCAATTCAATGTTAATTAGCCTAGTTTTTAGGGTGATTTTAGCTCTATTATGTGTCTACCTCTCGTGTATTAAGATAGCCCAGTTATATTGGCTCTAAATCCCGTTTTGTGTCTCCACCATACAAGACCAATTCACTGTAGTGTCCAATCTCAGAAAATAGTTTTTGAGAAAATATTATTTTGTCAATTCAATGTTAATTAGCCTAGTTTTTAGGGTGATTTTAGCTCTATTATATGTCTACCTCTCTTGTATTAAGATAGCCCAGTTATAGAGGCTCTAAATCCCGTTTGTATGTCTCCACCATACAAGACCAATTCACTTTAGTGTCCAATCTCAGAAAATAGTTTTTGAGAAAATATTATTTTGTCAATTCAATGTTAATTAGCCTAGTTTTTTAGGGTGATTTTAGCTCTATTATATGTCTACCTCTCATGTATTAAGAGAGCCCAGTTATAGAGGCTCTAAATCCCGTTTTTATGTCTCCACCATACAAGACCAATTCACTTTAGTGTCCAATCTCAGAAAATAGTTTTTGAGAAAATATTATTTTGTCAATTCAATGTTAATTAGCCTAGTTTTTAGGGTGATTTTAGCTCTATTATGTGTCTACCTCTCTTGTATTAAGATAGCCCAGTTATAGAGGCTCTAAATCCCGTTTTTATGTCTCCACCATACAAGACCAATTCACTTTAGTGTCCAATCTCAGAAAATAGTTTTTGAGAAAATATTATTTTGTCAATTCAATGTTAATTAGCCTAGTTTTTAGGGTGATTTTAGCTCTATTATGTGTCTACCTCTCTTGTATTAAGATAGCCCAGTTATAGAGGCTCTAAATCCCATTTTTATGTCTCCACCATACAAGACCAATTCACTTTAGTGTCCAATCTCAGAAAATAGTTTTTGAGAAAATATTATTTTGTCAATTCAATGTTAATTAACCTAGTTTTTAGGGTGATTTTAGCTCTATTATGTGTCTACCTCTCTTGTATTAAGATAGCCCAGTTATCGAGGCTCTAAATCCCGTTTATATTATTTTGTCAATTCAATGTTAATTATCTTAGTTTTTTGGGTGATTTTAGCTCTATTATATGTCTACCTCTCATGTATTAAGATAGCCCAGTTATATTGGCTCTAAATCCCGTTTTATGTCTCCACCATACAAGACCAATTCACTTTAGTGTCCAATCTCAGAAAATAGTTTTTGAGAAAATATTATTTTGTCAATTCAATGTTAATTATCTTAGTTTTTTGGGTGATTTTAGCTCTATTATATGTCTACCTCTCATGTATTAAGATAGCCCAGTTATATTGGCTCTAAATCCCGTTTTATGTCTCCACCATACAAGACCAATTCACTTTAGTGTCCAATCTCAGAAAATAGTTTTTGAGAAAATATTATTTTGTCAATTAAATGTTAATTAGCCTAGTTTTTAGGGTGATTTTAGCTCTATTATATGTCTACCTCTCGTGTATTAAGATAGCCCAGTTATAGAGGCTCTAAATCCCGTTTTTATGTCTCCACCATACAAGACCAATTCACTTTAGTGTCCAATCTCAGAAAATAGTTTTTGAGAAAATATTATTTTGTCAATTCAATGTTAATTAGCCTAGTTTTTAGGGTGATTTTAGCTCTATTATATGTCTACCTCTCGTGTATTAAGATAGCCCAGTTATAGAGGCTCTAAATCCCGTTTTTATGTCTCCACCATACAAGACCAATTCACTTTAGTGTCCAATCTCAGAAAATAGTTTTTGAGAAAATATTATTTTGTCAATTCAATGTTAATTAGCCTAGTTTTTAGGGTGATTTTAGCTGTATTATATGTCTACCTCTCATGTATTAAGATAGCCCAGATATAGAGGCTCTAAATCCCGTTTTATGTCTCCACCATACAAGACCAATTCACTTTAGTGTCCAATCTCAGAAAATAGTTTTTGAGAAAATATTATTTTGTCAATTCAATGTTAATTAGACTAGTTTTTAGGGTGATTTTAGCTGTATTATATGTCTACCTCTCATGTATTAAGATAGCCCAGATATAGAGGCTCTAAATCCCGTTTTATGTCTCCACCATATAAGACCAATTCACTTTAGTGTCCAATCTCAGAAAATAGTTTTTGAGAAAATATTATTTTGTCAATTCAATGTTAATTAGACTAGTTTTTAGGGTGATTTTAGCTGTATTATATGTCTACCTCTCGTGTATTAAGATAGCCCAGATATAGAGGCTCTAAATCCCGTTTTATGTCTCCACCATACAAGACCAATTCACTTTAGTGTCCAATCTCAGAAAATAGTTTTTGAGAAAATATTATTTTGTCAATTCAATGTTAATTAGACTAGTTTTTAGGGTGATTTTAGCTGTATTATATGTCTACCTCTCGTGTATTAAGATAGCCCAGATATAGAGGCTCTAAATCCCGTTTTATGTCTCCACCATACAAGACCAATTCACTTTAGTGTCCAATCTCAGAAAATAGTTTTTGAGAAAATATTATTTTGTCAATTCAATGTTAATTAGACTAGTTTTTAGGGTGATTTTAGCTGTATTATATGTCTACCTCTCGTGTATTAAGATAGCCCAGTTATAGAGGCTCTAAATCCCGTTTTATGTCTCCACCATACAAGACCAATTCACTTTAGTGTCCAATCTCAGAAAATAGTTTTTGAGAAAATATTATTTTGTCAATTCAATGTTAATTAGACTAGTTTTTAGGGTGATTTTAGCTGTATTATATGTCTACCTCTCGTGTATTAAGATAGCCCAGTTATAGAGGCTCTAAATCCCGTTTTATGTCTCCACCATACAAGACCAATTCACTTTAGTGTCCAATCTCAGAAAATAGTTTTTGAGAAAATATTATTTTGTCAATTCAATGTTAATTAGACTAGTTTTTAGGGTGATTTTAGCTGTATTATATGTCTACCTCTCGTGTATTAAGATAGCCCAGTTATAGAGGCTCTAAATCCCGTTTTATGTCTCCACCATACAAGACCAATTCACTTTAGTGTCCAATCTCAGAAAATAGTTTTTGAGAAAATATTATTTTGTCAATTCAATGTTAATTATCTTAGTTTTTAGGGTGATTTTAGCTGTATTATATGTCTACCTCTCATGTATTAAGATAGCCCAGTTATAGAGGCTCTAAATCCCGTTTTATGTCTCCACCATACAAGACCAATTCACTTTAGTGTCCAATCTCAGAAAATAGTTTTTGAGAAAATATTATTTTGTCAATTCAATGTTAATTATCTTAGTTTTTAGGGTGATTTTAGCTGTATTATATGTCTACCTCTCATGTATTAAGATAGCCCAGTTATAGAGGCTCTAAATCCCGTTTTATGTCTCCACCATACAAGACCAATTCACTTTAGTGTCCAATCTCAGAAAATAGTTTTTGAGAAAATATTATTTTGTCAATTCAATGTTAATTATCTTAGTTTTTAGGGTGATTTTAGCTGTATTATATGTCTACCTCTCATGTATTAAGATAGCCCAGTTATAGAGGCTCTAAATCCCGTTTTATGTCTCCACCATACAAGACCAATTCACTTTAGTGTCCAATCTCAGAAAATAGTTTTTGAGAAAATATTATTTTGTCAATTCAATGTTAATTATCTTAGTTTTTAGGGTGATTTTAGCTGTATTATATGTCTACCTCTCATGTATTAAGATAGCCCAGTTATAGAGGCTCTAAATCCCGTTTTATGTCTCCACCATACAAGACCAATTCACTTTAGTGTCCAATCTCAGAAAATAGTTATTGAGAAAATATTATTTTGTCAATTCAATGTTAATTAGACTAGTTTATAGGGTGATTTTAGCTGTATTATATGTCTACCTCTCGTGTATTAAGATAGCCCAGTTATAGAGGCTCTAAATCCCGTTTTATGTCTCCACCATACAAGACCAATTCACTTTAGTGTCCAATCTCAGAAAATAGTTTTTGAGAAAATATTATTTTGTCAATTCAATGTTAATTATCTTAGTTTTAGGGTGATTTTAGCTGTATTATATGTCTACCTCTCATGTATTAAGATAGCCCAGTTATAGAGGCTCTAAATCCCGTTTTATGTCTCCACCATACAAGACCAATTCACTTTAGTGTCCAATCTCAGAAAATAGTTTTTGAGAAAATATTATTTTGTCAATTCAATGTTAATTATCTTAGTTTTTAGGGTGATTTTAGCTGTATTATATGTCTACCTCTCATGTATTAAGATAGCCCAGTTATAGAGGCTCTAAATCCCGTTTTGTGTCTCCACCATACAAGACCAATTCACTTTAGTGTCCAATCTCAGAAAATAGTTTTTGAGAAATTATTATTTTGTCAATTCAATGTTAATTATCTTAGTTTTTAGGGTGATTTTAGCTGTATTATATGTCTACCTCTCGTGTAGATAGCCCAGTTATAGAGGCTCTAAATCCCGTTTTGTGTCTCCACCATACAAGACCAATTCACTTTAGTGTCCAATCTCAGAAAATAGTTTTTGAGAAATTATTATTTTGTCAATTCAATGTTAATTATCTTAGTTTTTAGGGTGATTTTAGCTGTATTATATGTCTACCTCTCGTGTAGATAGCCCAGTTATAGAGGCTCTAAATCCCGTTTTGTGTCTCCACCATACAAGACCAATTCACTTTAGTGTCCAATCTCAGAAAATAGTTTTTGAGAAAATATTATTTTGTCAATTCAATGTTAATTATCTTAGTTTTTAGGGTGATTTTAGCTGTATTATATGTCTACCTCTCGTGTAGATAGCCCAGTTATAGAGGCTCTAAATCCCGTTTTATGTCTCCACCATACAAGACCAATTCACTTTAGTGTCCAATCTCAGAAAATAGTTTTTGAGAAAATATTATTTTGTCAATTCAATGTTAATTATCTTAGTTTTTAGGGTGATTTTAGCTGTATTATATGTCTACCTCTCGTGTAGATAGCCCAGTTATAGAGGCTCTAAATCCCGTTTTATGTCTCCACCATACAAGACCAATTCACTTTAGTGTCCAATCTCAGAAAATAGTTTTTGAGAACATATTATTTTGTCAATTCAATGTTAATTATCTTAGTTTTTAGGGTGATTTTAGCTGTATTATATGTCTACCTCTCGTGTAGATAGCCCAGTTATAGAGGCTCTAAATCCCGTTTTATGTCTCCACCATACAAGACCAATTCACTTTAGTGTCCAATCTCAGAAAATAGTTTTTGAGAAAATATTATTTTGTCAATTCAATGTTAATTATCTTAGTTTTTAGGGTGATTTTAGCTGTATTATATGTCTACCTCTCGTGTAGATAGCCCAGTTATAGAGGCTCTAAATCCCGTTTTATGTCTCCACCATACAAGACCAAATCACTTTAGTGTCCAATCTCAGAAAATAGTTTTTGAGAAATTATTATTTTGTCAATTCAATGTTAATTATCTTAGTTTTTAGGGTGATTTTAGCTCTATTATATGTCTACCTCTCATGTATTAAGATAGCCCAGTTATAGAGGCTCTAAATCCCGTTTTGTGTCTCCACCATACAAGACCAATTCACTTTAGTGTCCAATCTCAGAAAATAGTTTTTGAGAAAATATTATTTTGTCAATTCAATGTTAATTATCTTAGTTTTTAGGGTGATTTTAGCTCTATTATATGTCTACCTCTCATGTATTAAGATAGCCCAGTTATAGAGGCTCTAAATCCCGTTTTGTGTCTCCACCATACAAGACCAATTCACTTTAGTGTCCAATCTCAGAAAATAGTTTTTGAGAAAATATTATTTTGTCAATTCAATGTTAATTATCTTAGTTTTTAGGGTGATTTTAGCTGTATTATATGTCTACCTCTCATGTATTAAGATAGCCCAGTTATAGAGGCTCTAAATCCCGTTTTGTGTCTCCACCATACAAGACCAATTCACTTTAGTGTCCAATCTCAGAAAATAGTTTTTGAGAAATTATTATTTTGTCAATTCAATGTTAATTATCTTAGTTTTTAGGGTGATTTTAGCTGTATTATATGTCTACCTCTCGTGTAGATAGCCCAGTTATAGAGGCTCTAAATCCCGTTTTGTGTCTCCACCATACAAGACCAAATCACTTTAGTGTCCAATCTCAGAAAATAGTTTTTGAGAAATTATTATTTTGTCAATTCAATGTTAATTATCTTAGTTTTTAGGGTGATTTTAGCTGTATTATATGTCTACCTCTCGTGTAGATAGCCCAGTTATAGAGGCTCTAAATCCCGTTTTGTGTCTCCACCATACAAGACCAAATCCCTTTAGTGTCCAATCTCAGAAAATAGTTTTTGAGAAATTATTATTTTGTCAATTCAATGTTAATTATCTTAGTTTTTAGGGTGATTTTAGCTGTATTATATGTCTACCTCTCATGTATTAAGATAGCCCAGTTATAGAGGCTCTAAATCCCGTTTTGTGTCTCCACCATACAAGACCAAATCACTTTAGTGTCCAATCTCAGAAAATAGTTTTTGAGAAATTATTATTTTGTCAATTCAATGTTAATTATCTTAGTTTTTAGGGTGATTTTAGCTCTATTATATGTCTACCTCTCGTGTAGATAGCCCAGTTATAGAGGCTCTAAATCCCGTTTTATGTCTCCACCATACAAGACCAATTCACTTTAGTGTCCAATCTCAGAAAATAGTTTTTGAGAAAATATTATTTTGTCAATTCAATGTTAATTATCTTAGTTTTTAGGGTGATTTTAGCTCTATTATATGTCTACCTCTCGTGTAGATAGCCCAGTTATAGAGGCTCTAATTCCCGTTTTATGTCTCCACCATACAAGACCAATTCACTTTAGTGTCCAATCTCAGAAAATAGTTTTTGAGAAAATATTATTTTGTCAATTCAATGTTAATTAGACTAGTTTTTAGGGTGATTTTAGCTGTATTATATGTCTACCTCTCGTGTAGATAGCCCAGTTATAGAGGCTCTACATCCCGTTTTGTGTCTCCACCATACAAGACCAATTCACTTTAGTGTCCAATCTCAGAAAATAGTTTTAGAGAAATTATTATTTTGTCAATTCAATGTTAATTATCTTAGTTTTTAGGGTGATTTTAGCTGTATTATATGTCTACCTCTCATGTATTAAGATAGCCCTGTTATAGAGGCTCTAAATCCCGTTTTATGTCTCCACCATACAAGACCAATTCACTTTAGTGTCCAATCTCAGAAAATAGTTTTTGAGAAAATATTATTTTGTCAATTCAATGTTAATTATCTTAGTTTTTAGGGTGATTTTAGCTCTATTATATGTCTACCTCTCGTGTAGATAGCCCAGTTATAGAGGCTCTAAATCCCGTTTTATGTCTCCACCATACAAGACCAATTCACTTTAGTGTCCAATCTCAGAAAATAGTTTTTGAGAAAATATTATTTTGTCAATTCAATGTTAATTATCTTAGTTTTTAGGGTGATTTTAGCTGTATTATATGTCTACCTCTCATGTATTAAGATAGCCCAGTTATAGAGGCTCTAAATCCCGTTTTGTGTCTCCACCATACAAGACCAAATCACTTTAGTGTCCAATCTCAGAAAATAGTTTTTGAGAAATTATTATTTTGTCAATTCAATGTTAATTATCTTAGTTTTTAGGGTGATTTTAGCTCTATTATATGTCTACCTCTCGTGTAGATAGCCCAGTTATAGAGGCTCTAAATCCCGTTTTGTGTCTCCACCATACAAGACCAATTCACTTTAGTGTCCAATCTCAGAAAATAGTTTTTGAGAAATTATTATTTTGTCAATTCAATGTTAATTATCTTAGTTTTTAGGGTGATTTTAGCTGTATTATATGTCTACCTCTCGTGTAGATAGCCCAGTTATAGAGGCTCTAAATCCCGTTTTGTGTCTCCACCATACAAGACCAATTCACTTTAGTGTCCAATCTCAGAAAATAGTTTTTGAGAAAATATTATTTTGTCAATTCAATGTTAATTATCTTAGTTTTTAGGGTGATTTTAGCTGTATTATATGTCTACCTCTCGTGTAGATAGCCCAGTTATAGAGGCTCTAAATCCCGTTTTATGTCTCCACCATACAAGACCAATTCACTTTAGTGTCCAATCTCAGAAAATAGTTTTTGAGAAAATATTATTTTGTCAATTCAATGTTAATTATCTTAGTTTTTAGGGTGATTTTAGCTCTATTATATGTCTACCTCTCGTGTAGATAGCCCAGTTATAGAGGCTCTAAATCCCGTTTTATGTCTCCACCATACAAGACCAATTCACTTTAGTGTCCAATCTCAGAAAATAGTTTTTGAGAAAATATTATTTTGTCAATTCAATGTTAATTATCTTAGTTTTTAGGGTGATTTTAGCTGTATTATATGTCTACCTCTCGTGTAGATAGCCCAGTTATAGAGGCTCTAAATCCCGTTTTGTGTCTCCACCATACAAGACCAAATCACTTTAGTGTCCAATCTCAGAAAATAGTTTTTGAGAAATTATTATTTTGTCAATTCAATGTTAATTATCTTAGTTTTTAGGGTGATTTTAGCTCTATTATATGTCTACCTCTCGTGTAGATAGCCCAGTTATAGAGGCTCTAAATCCCGTTTTGTGTCTCCACCATACAAGACCAAATCACTTTAGTGTCCAATCTCAGAAAATCGTTTTTGAGAAATTATTATTTTGTCAATTCAATGTTAATTATCTTAGTTTTTAGGGTGATTTTAGCTCTATTATATGTCTACCTCTCGTGTAGATAGCCCAGTTATAGAGGCTCTAAATCCCGTTTTGTGTCTCCACCATACAAGACCAATTCACTTTAGTGTCCAATCTCAGAAAATAGTTTTTGAGAAAATATTATTTTGTCAATTCAATGTTAATTAGACTAGTTTTTAGGGTGATTTTAGCTCTATTATATGTCTACCTCTCGTGTAGATAACCCAGTTATAGAGGCTCTAAATCCCGTTTTGTGTCTCCACCATACAAGACCAAATCACTTTAGTGTCCAATCTCAGAAAATAGTTTTTGAGAAATTATTATTTTGTCAATTCAATGTTAATTAGACTAGTTTTTAGGGTGATTTTAGCTCTATTATATGTCTACCTCTCGTGTAGATAGCCCAGTTATAGAGGCTCTAAATCCCGTTTTGTGTCTCCACCATACAAGACCAAATCACTTTAGTGTCCAATCTCAGAAAATAGTTTTTGAGAAATTATTATTTTGTCAATTCAATGTTAATTAGACTAGTTTTTAGGGTGATTTTAGCTCTATTATATGTCTACCTCTCGTGTAGATAGCCCAGTTATAGAGGCTCTAAATCCCGTTTTATGTCTCCACCATACAAGACCAATTCACTTTAGTGTCCAATCTCAGAAAATAGTTTTTGAGAAAATATTATTTTGTCAATTCAATGTTAATTAGACTAGTTTTTAGGGTGATTTTAGCTCTATTATATGTCTACCTCTCGTGTAGATAGCCCAGTTATAGAGGCTCTAAATCCCGTTTTATGTCTCCACCATACAAGACCAATTCACTTTAGTGTCCAATCTCAGAAAATAGTTTTTGAGAAAATATTATTTTGTCAATTCAATGTTAATTAGACTAGTTTTTAGGGTGATTTTAGCTCTATTATATGTCTACCTCTCGTGTAGATAGCCCAGTTATAGAGGCTCTAAATCCCGTTTTATGTCTCCACCATACAAGACCAATTCACTTTAGTGTCCAATCTCAGAAAATAGTTTTTGAGAAAATATTATTTTGTCAATTCAATGTTAATTAGACTAGTTTTTAGGGTGATTTTAGCTCTATTATATGTCTACCTCTCGTGTAGATAGCCCAGTTATAGAGGCTCTAAATCCCGTTTTATGTCTCCACCATACAAGACCAATTCACTTTAGTGTCCAATCTCAGAAAATAGTTTTTGAGAAAATATTATTTTGTCAATTCAATGTTAATTAGACTAGTTTTTAGGGTGATTTTAGCTCTATTATATGTCTACCTCTCGTGTAGATAGCCCAGTTATAGAGGCTCTAAATCCCGTTTTATGTCTCCACCATACAAGACCAATTCACTTTAGTGTCCAATCTCAGAAAATAGTTTTTGAGAAAATATTATTTTGTCAATTCAATGTTAATTATCTTAGTTTTTAGGGTGATTTTAGCTGTATTATATGTCTACCTCTCATGTAGATAGCCCAGTTATAGAGGCTCTAAATCCCGTTTTGTGTCTCCACCATACAAGACCAATTCACTTTAGTGTCCAATCTCAGAAAATAGTTTTTGAGAAATTATTATTTTGTCAATTCAATGTTAATTAGACTAGTTTTTAGGGTGATTTTAGCTGTATTATATGTCTACCTCTCATGTAGATAGCCCAGTTATAGAGGCTCTAAATCCCGTTTTGTGTCTCCACCATACAAGACCAATTCACTTTAGTGTCCAATCTCAGAAAATAGTTTTTGAGAAATTATTATTTTGTCAATTCAATGTTAATTATCTTAGTTTTTAGGGTGATTTTAGCTGTATTATATGTCTACCTCTCATGTAGATAGCCCAGTTATAGAGGCTCTAAATCCCGTTTTATGTCTCCACCATACAAGACCAATTCACTTTAGTGTCCAATCTCAGAAAATAGTTTTTGAGAAAATATTATTTTGTCAATTCAATGTTAATTATCTTAGTTTTTAGGGTGATTTTAGCTCTATTATATGTCTACCTCTCGTGTAGATAGCCCAGTTATAGAGGCTCTAAATCCCGTTTTATGTCTCCACCATACAAGACCAATTCACTTTAGTGTCCAATCTCAGAAAATAGTTTTTGAGAAATTATTATTTTGTCAATTCAATGTTAATTATCTTAGTTTTTAGGGTGATTTTAGCTGTATTATATGTCTACCTCTCGTGTAGATAGCCCAGTTATAGAGGCTCTAAATCCCGTTTTATGTCTCCACCATACAAGACCAATTCACTTTAGTGTCCAATCTCAGAAAATAGTTTTTGAGAAAATATTATTTTGTCAATTCAATGTTAATTATCTTAGTTTTTAGGGTGATTTTAGCTCTATTATATGTCTACCTCTCGTGTAGATAGCCCAGTTATAGAGGCTCTAAATCCCGTTTTATGTCTCCACCATACAAGACCAATTCACTTTAGTGTCCAATCTCAGAAAATAGTTTTTGAGAAAATATTATTTTGTCAATTCAATGTTAATTATCTTAGTTTTTAGGGTGATTTTAGCTCTATTATATGTCTACCTCTCATGTAGATAGCCCAGTTATAGAGGCTCTAAATCCCGTTTTATGTCTCCACCATACAAGACCAATTCACTTTAGTGTCCAATCTCAGAAAATAGTTTTTGAGAAAATATTATTTTGTCAATTCAATGTTAATTATCTTAGTTTTTAGGGTGATTTTAGCTGTATTATATGTCTACCTCTCGTGTAGATAGCCCAGTTATAGAGGCTCTAAATCCCGTTTTATGTCTCCACCATACAAGACCAATTCACTTTAGTGTCCAATCTCAGAAAATAGTTTTTGAGAAAATATTATTTTGTCAATTCAATGTTAATTATCTTAGTTTTTAGGGTGATTTTAGCTCTATTATATGTCTACCTCTCGTGTAGATAGCCCAGTTATAGAGGCTCTAAATCCCGTTTTATGTCTCCACCATACAAGACCAATTCACTTTAGTGTCCAATCTCAGAAAATGGTTTTTGAGAAAATATTATTTTGTCAATTCAATGTTAATTATCTTAGTTTTTAGGGTGATTTTAGCTATATTATATGTCTACCTCTCGTGTAGATAGCCCAGTTATAGAGGCTCTAAATCCCATTTTGTGTCTCCACCATACAAGACCAAATCACTTTAGTGTCCAATCTCAGAAAATAGTTTTTGAGAAATTATTATTTTGTCAATTCAATGTTAATTATCTTAGTTTTTAGGGTGATTTTAGCTCTATTATATGTCTACCTCTCGTGTAGATAGCCCAGTTATAGAGGCTCTAAATCCCGTTTTGTGTCTCCACCATACAAGACCAAATCACTTTAGTGTCCAATCTCAGAAAATAGTTTTTGAGAAATTATTATTTTGTCAATTCAATGTTAATTATCTTAGTTTTTAGGGTGAAAATCCCGTTTTATGTCTCCACCATACAAGACCAATTCACTTTAGTGTCCAATCTCAGAAAATAGTTTTTGAGAAAATATTATTTTGTCAATTCAATGTTAATTATCTTAGTTTTTAGGGTGATTTTAGCTCTATTATATGTCTACCTCTCGTGTAGATAGCCCAGTTATAGAGGCTCTAAATCCCGTTTTATGTCTCCACCATACAAGACCAATTCACTTTAGTGTCCAATCTCAGAAAATAGTTTTTGAGAAAATATTATTTTGTCAATTCAATGTTAATTAGACTAGTTTTTAGGGTGATTTTAGCTCTATTATATGTCTACCTCTCGTGTAGATAGCCCAGTTATAGAGGCTCTAAATCCCGTTTTGTGTCTCCACCATACAAGACCAAATCACTTTAGTGTCCAATCTCAGAAAATAGTTTTTGAGAAATTATTATTTTGTCAATTCAATGTTAATTATCTTAGTTTTTAGGGTGATTTTAGCTCTATTATATGTCTACCTCTCGTGTAGATAGCCCAGTTATAGAGGCTCTAAATCCCGTTTTATGTCTCCACCATACAAGACCAATTCACTTTAGTGTCCAATCTCAGAAAATAGTTTTTGAGAAAATATTATTTTGTCAATTCAATGTTAATTAGACTAGTTTTTAGGGTGATTTTAGCTCTATTATATGTCTACCTCTCGTGTAGATAGCCCAGTTATAGAGGCTCTAAATCCCGTTTTGTGTCTCCACCATACAAGACCAAATCACTTTAGTGTCCAATCTCAGAAAATAGTTTTTGAGAAATTATTATTTTGTCAATTCAATGTTAATTATCTTAGTTTTTAGGGTGATTTTAGCTGTATTATATGTCTACCTCTCGTGTAGATAGCCCAGTTATAGAGGCTCTAAATCCCGTTTTGTGTCTCCACCATACAAGACCAAATCACTTTAGTGTCCAATCTCAGAAAATAGTTTTTGAGAAATTATTATTTTGTCAATTCAATGTTAATTATCTTAGTTTTTAGGGTGATTTTAGCTCTATTATATGTCTACCTCTCGTGTAGATAGCCCAGTTATAGAGGCTCTAAATCCCGTTTTGTGTCTCCACCATACAAGACCAATTCACTTTAGTGTCCAATCTCAGAAAATAGTTTTTGAGAAATTATTATTTTGTCAATTCAATGTTAATTATCTTAGTTTTTAGGGTGATTTTAGCTCTATTATATGTCTACCTCTCGTGTAGATAGCCCAGTTATAGAGGCTCTAAATCCCGTTTTGTGTCTCCATCATACAAGACCAATTCACTTTAGTGTCCAATCTCAGAAAATAGTTTTTGAGAAATTATTATTTTGTCAATTCAATGTTAATTAGACTAGTTTTTAGGGTGATTTTAGCTCTATTATATGTCTACCTCTCGTGTAGATAGCCCAGTTATAGAGGCTCTAAATCCCGTTTTGTGTCTCCATCATACAAGACCAATTCACTTTAGTGTCCAATCTCAGAAAATAGTTTTTGAGAAATTATTATTTTGTCAATTCAATGTTAATTAGACTAGTTTTTAGGGTGATTTTAGCTCTATTATATGTCTACCTCTCGTGTAGATAGCCCAGTTATAGAGGCTCTAAATCCCGTTTTGTGTCTCCATCATACAAGACCAATTCACTTTAGTGTCCAATCTCAGAAAATAGTTTTTGAGAAATTATTATTTTGTCAATTCAATGTTAATTAGACTAGTTTTTAGGGTGATTTTAGCTCTATTATATGTCTACCTCTCGTGTAGATAGCCCAGTTATAGAGGCTCTAAATCCCGTTTTATGTCTCCACCATACAAGACCAATTCACTTTAGTGTCCAATCTCAGAAAATAGTTTTTGAGAAAATATTATTTTGTCAATTCAATGTTAATTAGACTAGTTTTTAGGGTGATTTTAGCTCTATTATATGTCTACCTCTCGTGTAGATAGCCCAGTTATAGAGGCTCTAAATCCCGTTTTATGTCTCCACCATACATGACCAAGTCACTTTAGTGTCCTCAGAAAATAGTTTTTGAGAAAATATTATTTTGTCAATTCAATGTTAATTAGACTAGTTTTTAGGGTGATTTTAGCTCTATTATATGTCTACCTCTCATGTAGATAGCCCAGTTATAGAGGCTCTAAATCCCGTTTTATGTCTCCACCATAC
>JBAKBP010037777.1:0-16934 GCA_037953745.1 Lithodes maja
ATGTCCACTTCACATAACCTTCAGTGATCATCCCTCTCTCAACCATGTACTTTAACTCCTCCCGTAAAGCTGGCAACTTTACCGGGGGCACACGGTAGGGCACTGACTTGAAGGGCACATTATCACCGACGTCCACGTCGTGCGTTACCTGAGTAGTGAGACCTGGGTGTTCGGCGAAAACAGAGGGGTATGACCTGAACAGGCCTAGGACAGCAGCACCCTGGTGCTCAGGCAGGTGACTTACAGCTTGCCTAGCCTCTTGTTCAGTATTCCCCGCCCACTGTTCCGCGGAAATGACACAGTCCCAGCTATCCTCCTCAGCAGCATGACTGTCCCCACCTCCTTCTCCACCCTGGCCGCTGCAGGCCAGCACAGGGACAGTGAGAGGCTCTGAGGGGCGTCTCACATACTCTTTCATGAGGTTAACATGACATAACTGATGTTTTTTTCTACGGTCAGGTGTTGCAACGAGATAATCAAGGTCGGACAGTTTCTTAGCCACCACATACGGCCCAATAAACTTGGCAGAAAGGGGGTGTCCAGGCAAAGGTAAAAGCAACATTACCTCCTGACCCACCGAAAACTCCCGAAGCTTCACCTTGGCGTCATACTGGTGCTTCATGACCGCCTGTGCATTAACCAAGTTATTACCTGCCGCTGCCATGCAACCTATAAGTCTCTCCCGGCTCTCAAGGATATATTTAAGTACAGACCCCGGCTTCTCTTCGCCCTCCCAGATCTCTTTCACCATACTTAAAGGTCCTCTCACATTATGGCCAAAGACTAGTTGATTTGGACTGAACCCCAGGCTCTCTCCTGGGACTTCACGTGCAGCGAACAGAACATACGGCAGACCCAAATCCCAATCAGTGTCATGTTCTGCACAGTAACAGCGTAGCATACTCTTCAGGGTCGAGTGCCACCGCTCCAAGACTCCCTGACTCTCGGGATGGTAGGCCGACGACACTACAGAACATATACCGTGCAACTGAAGGGTTTGCTTGAACAATTTGGATGTAAAATTGCTCCCCTGGTCTGACTGCACCTCACGTGGAAATCCATAACGGGAACAGAACAATAATAAGTTTTTAACAACTGCCTTTGCCGAGCCGTTTCTCATGGGGTATGCGTCCGGGTATCTCGTAGCCACATCAATGATTGTCAACAGGAATTTATTGCCACTACTAGTAGGCGGGAAAGGGCCAACCAAATCTACTACAACTTTGCTGAACGGAGGCCCGGTGACAGGTATGGGAAACAAAGGTGCCTTCGGGATTGTCTGGTTAGGCTTCCCCGTTGTCTGGCAGGTCGCACACCCAGCCACCCATGCACAGACATCAGCCTTGACCCCAGGCCACCAGAAAAACCTGCCCAATGCCGCCAATGTTTTTGTTACCCCCAAATGACCCGCCACCGGCACATCATGCGCCAGACACAATAAGGACTCTCTATACTTATTTGGAACAACCACCTGGTCTACTACCCTCGCACCGCCCTCCCACTTCGATTTGGGGTCTAGAAATCTGCGGTACAATATCCTGTTGAGCCTAAAGAAATCTCCCGGCTTCGCATCCCCATCTTCCTCCAACTCTATGGCACCATTGCTATAACGAGCTAGGCTAGCGTCTTGCAGCTGCTGCTCACTAATGTCCCTGGGCGTCAATGCATCAAGATGGTTTTGTAATAAGACATTACCCCGGCTAGTAGGCTCTACTGCCTTAGTGGCTCTCGCTACAGCTCTTGCCTCACGCGAAGTCTTACCCAACTCTGCCTTGTTACACACCATATCTGGGCCAGAGTCAACTCCCGTGTTTATTATAGGTCCAAGTACCGAATCACCGAGAAGTGCAGCAGAATCAATGTCCCTTTTCCTGCCCTTAGCAACCTTCTCCTGATCCTTCCTCCACTGTCCCCGAGGTTGAGTGCTAGGCTGTGCAGGAGCCGCAGAGCGAGATCGGGTTACCACACAGGCCATCTCATCCTGTTGGCACCTCCCAACCCATTCCCGATTCTCACCATCCACGTCGGCCGCCCTCTCGGCAACGACTAAGGGTGGAGTCCCGGAAGTGGGCACCGCAAAGTCGTTGCCGAGAAGAAGGTCGACGCCCTCAACTGGCAAACACTCAACGATCCCTACATCCAGCTCCCTGCACACCTCTCCCACTCTCAACTCCAACCTCACAAGTGGGTATGACCTCGTAGCATTTATACCCTGCACCACAACAACTCTGGCCGCATTTATCGGTTTCCCTGTGAAGTTCCTCAACAAAGTTTGCGAAGCCCCCGTATCCCTCAGCAAGTCAACCCTCCGTAGTTCACTCCCCCAGCTCACAAACCCGTGTCCCCGATGGTTACAGAAAGTGTCCCGGACAGGTGTCGAGCCTTCCGTACGCTTCTTTACCGCGTGTGCCTCAGCTGCTGACAACCTACCCCGGGCAGTTGCTGCAGCCTTCAGAGACACACCGATACTGTGAACCAATGACACCGGCTTAGCGGGAGTGTTACTAGGGCACTCACGTGAATAATGGCCTAGCTTCTGACATTTGTAACATTTCACATCCCCAATGGGCTTCTTCCCTTGTGCGGGCGAAGAAGGGGCCTGACCTTTAGTAAACGGGAGAGGCTTGTGTTTGTAGGTGTTATTAGGTGCAATGCATTTAGTGTGGTTATGTGTGTCATAGGATTTGTTATTATCAAAAACTCTGGTGGGTGGGGTATAGCGCCCCTTCTGCCCTGACTCAGCCCTCTGAGCGGCACCGCAACCACGAATCAATGATAATCTGAAGTCTGCCATCTTGGCAGCCTCCTCTACTGTCTTGGGACATTTTTCCTTAATGTTCAGCGTTAGATCGGTTCCAGTGCATTTGTAAAACTGTTCCAGATAGAAAAGTTGCTTAATTTCCTCAGCCGACTCTGCGTGCTCGGACCGAAACCAGTTATTACATGCATCTGTTAAGTCCCGTGCGTGCTCCATAAAACTGACATCGCTCTTCTTATTCACGCCACGGAACTTCAATCTATAAGTTTCGGGTTGCAGTTCGTAGGCCCGGAGCACAGCCTCCTTCACCAGTCCATACACTACACTCTCGTCCAGTGACAGTGCATCGTAGGCTTTCAACCCCTTACCCACTAGACGTGATGAAACTAATGCTGCCCATTTAACCTCCGGCCAGTCATACTCACGACACTTCTTTTCGAAACGAGCAAAAAACTCAGTCACTGCTGTCTCATCAAATGCGGGTACTAACTTAATTAAATGCGAAAGTGAGTCTGTAACCCGGTGCCCACCACCGAGATGACGCCCCGTGGTCTCTACTCTAGACTTCTCGACATCCATTTCAGCCTGGTACCTGGTTGCATCCTGATTGGCTTGGATTCTAGCAACCTCTATGCGTTCTATACTAGCCTGTTGTATCTGAGTCTCCTGCAGCTTAAACTTAGCTAGTTCTAGCTGAAATAACATCTCAGGAGACAGGCCTGGGGGGGGAGAGCACAAAATGGGGGATCCACACCGAGACGTGTTTACGGGTAAGCCAGCTTGCCCTTGAGAACCCTCCTGCTGCATCGTGCTAAGACTCGCTGGCTGAGGGCCCAGCTCAGGGGTAGAGTGGAATGGAGGCTTGGAGGGAACCCCCCAAGACCCCACTCCACCCACCGCCCCATCGCCATCACCCAACAAACATGCCACCAAATTCTTCTTGGGCCAACTGTCAGGACAGTCCCGCCCCAAAACCGTGGCTAAACAGCGAAGACCGTAACAATCAATAGCCTGCAGGCGCTGTTCGGTCAAAGGTGTCTGCAAAAATGCCCGGGCATCCCTCTCTCCACTTATAACACTCCCCTCCCTAAACATCTGTTGTACTTGCTGGTCACTAGGCTGTACCGTGTTATCCTCCCCCGTAAATGATGAGTCATTAGACATAGTGCTGGTTATACAATTGCTGTTCATAAAAAAAAAGAAGTGCTTATTACTAATTGCAGTCTCGACTCACAAAATGTTAAAGATGCTTGAATGACTCTACTCTAGACACCCCCAACGAAACAATCTGCAAGTCCACCAATACAATAATGACACAATAAAAATTCCTCCAATATGCAAGAAAATTCTAGCCAGCTCTACTAGGTAGCATAGAATAGTTCTCCAAAAAACATGTGATAGGATACTACTGAATCTTGTGCAAGGTCGCCATTTTGTTACGGCTGGATCGGCAATACATATTCGGGATTCTTGATCGTAGGACAGAAATGGCTTATGTGACAACGACACGCTCGATTCCAGTCCCAAATACTATATGCTCCAGACAACAAAAGCACCAACGCCCTACAGAGTTATTGTCTATGGTAACGAGGTACCTTAACTCGGCGAAAGTGTACAACAGGGGTAGGCTATGAGGCTAAACTCCCTCAGACATTTATAGGTTACGTTATTACTAAAGAAATGCAATACTCAAGAAACTACGTTAATATTAAGCCTCTAATAATGTAGAATAGAAGCAGGCTAAAGATATGACAGTGAAATGCTAAATGACAAATGTACACGCCTACTTGAAAGCGCGTGCACTAGAATAACTGTCCCCTACTAACATGCACTAGCATGTAGCATACAAGATGTTCATGATCCAGTAGATACCTAATAATACACATGGAAGGAACATAAATAGTAGTCACTTATTGTAATAATGAATCTATACTTGGAATAACTAAAAGGTTGCAGGCAACAGTACTGCGCCGGTAGCCTACTACCGCATAGGCTACTTCGCTTCTCTCACTCTGTCTCCCCTCTGAGTCTGTATGCGCCCTACGCAACAGAACTCCGGACACAGCAGCAAAACGACAGTGCAGTTAATTGATACATGAAAGTATTAATAGTGTTGTCTTGTGTGTGAGTAATGTGTACTGTAAAGTGTTACATACATAAACTTAAAGAGAGCTGCAATGCATAGTAAAATAAAGATATAACCCACTCATCATCCCCATGTGTTCTAGCTAGCAGGCCAAGTCACAGGAACAACGAGTCCCAGCACCGAAAGCGAGAACCCAGGAAAAGACTGTAGAGAACACAAGGACAGATAAATTACGTTACTCTACTATACCGGCACTACGAGCGAGCTGTAGTCTCTGGTACTGCACTCGCTCCTGGCTCGGTAGGCAAATCAAGGCTAAGTCCTCACCCCTCTACAGACAACTCCTGGGCATGGTCGGGCTCTTACACATGGCACTAGTCTAGTCACAAATTGGATGATGAGCTGGGCATATAACTCGTGAACATGTAGAACGTTCACCAACTATCCTCATCAAGAAGATCGCTGTTCACATTAACCCCTTAAATCTAATACATGTAAATATATGCTTGTCCTAAGAGTAATACGAGAGGTGAGTGCTGAAACTCCTTTAGGACCTCAAGGGAAGGGTATGCATTTAAATAGAGAGAAGAATGAAATGAGAGTAATGTCGTCAGAGAGAAAGAGTGCAACCGTGAGAAATTGGGAGAGAGGGCAAGGGATGTTAGAATCTCAAAGGTTCTAGGCAACCTGGTCATAGAGCACACAGCGAGCCTCCAGGCAATGTGCTGTACGACAACATGGGCAGCCCAGACAGCATAGGCAGGCGGCAATGTACTACCAACCCTGTCGCACCTAGCTATAAGCGCAGGGCTGCCAACCGGTCCATACGTCTGGCAACCACCCCCCCCCCCCCCCCCCCCCGGCAGCGTGGCGCACCGCTACCCTCTCGCTCTGAAGTCTAACTCACTCTCTCTCTCTGAATTCCTATCATCTCATCTATCAACTTCTCTATTGATACTACATATTAAATGGAAGGTCTCGACATGGCTTAAAACAAAACCCACCACTGGTTAGCAAATGACGAGACCTTTGCAGAGATACAAAGAACATAGTTATACGTTGTCACACTCAATATAAGCAGCCAGCATGGTACACGGTCCGTGACGGTACAGTGGAGTACCAAGGAGTACAATCAGGTTACGTTGCTACGCACTGGGTGCGTCACAATATATATATATATACTGTACATACATACAAATTTAAAGACGGTTTCGTCCACTGAGAGTGTGGTTTCAGTCCTAGGTTCTAAAAGGCGGAATTCCAGGCGACCCTGTTTTGGGGTGCCTCTGTAGTCAAGTTCAATATTTTGAAATCAGATCGAAGTCCATGATCCTACGTCTTTCCAGGTCTACCCCCCCCCCCCCCCCCCCACACACACACACACACGTTCACAGCCCGGCATTTCTTCACTCAATTCTGATAATCTATTTGTTTTTTGTATTTGTAATTGTAATTTTTTGTTTTGCTTTTGTTTTTTCAGTGATGTTTGGTGTTCATGTTTATTGTAGATGTAAATGTTGTTACTGTTGTTGCTGTGTTTAATTGGTGTGTGGGGGAGGGGGGGGGGGGGACTTTGCTTCCTAGACCTCTATCAAGCTTGACAACAAAAATAAGAGAGAGTGACCACCTTCGAGATAAATGTGTACATTTTTAGGTGGAAAAATGCTCCGTGTTCCTCCTAAATTACAGGCTCGCTATCACTAGCCAAGATTTTTTTTATATCTAAATGGCACGAAAGGTCTTAATGTTGGCAAATAAATGGGGCAAAGGGTCTTAAAATCGACAAACTAATGGGGCGAACGTCTTACAATCTCTACACTAATAGGGTTAAACATGAGTTTTTTGTTGATTGTGTTGTAGTGGTTGTTGTTATTGTCATCGTTGTTGTTGTTGTTGTGCCTCTCAGCTGTCTGTGTGTCCAATTTTTATATGAATTAGAGATGTGTGTGGATACTGAGTGGTTTTATTTTGGGTTTTAAATGCGGCAGTGTATGTGTGTGTTCATTCGAGTATGTGTAAATTAGCACGTGTCTACGAAAGTTAATCATAGGAAAGAGGAACCAAAGAGTAATATAGGAAGTGAGTGTGTGTGTGTGTGTGTGTGTGTGTGTGTGTGTGTGTGTGTGTGTGTGAGTGTGTGAGTGTGAACTAACCCGTGTCTACGAAAACTAATCAAAGGAAATATGAACGAAACAGTAATATAGGAAGTGTGTGTGTGTGTGTGTGTGTGTGTGTGTGTGTGTGTGTGTGTGTGTGTGTGTGTGTGTGTGAAAACTATGACCTAATCAATAAAACAAACCAAAACAAACTGCAACATAATTCCTGCATACTCCTTCCGCGCCAACATCATGGCCTAAAAAACCAGCTTACGTAATAAAAAGAAGACGAGGAAAAAAAGGGTCCATTAAGATATAAGACTGAGATAACGCAGGCAGGAGGAAGCCAGGGAGCGGTGACTTCAGTGGACAGAGACAGAGAGAGAGAGAGAGAGAGAGAGAGGGGTTGGCGAGTGAGTAAATGAGAGTGTGTGTATGTGTGTGTGTTTGTGTGTAATTGACAGGTACAGACAGACACAAACACACCCATACAGATTTTTTGTTGACAAACTTAGACAAAATACGTAGGGGACACAAACATTGAGAGAGAGAGAGAGAGAGAGAGATATTAGAGCTGAGTGAATATGTTTGTTGTAGTGCTGGCTGTAATGTACACTCGGATATCATATTCTGTAGCACACTCAATATGTTTGTTGTAGTGCTGGCTGTAATGTACACTCGGATACCATATTCTGTAGCATGTTTGTTGTAGTGCTGGCTGTAATGTACACTCGGATACCATATTATGTAGCACACTCAATATGTTTGTTGTAGTGCTGGCTGTGATGTACACTCGGATACCATATTCTGTAGCACACTCAATATGTTTGTTGTAGTGCTGGCTGCAATGTACACTCGGATACCATATTCTGTAGCACACTCAATATGTTTGTTGTAGTGCTGGCTGCAATGTACACTCGGATACCATATTCTGTAGCACACTCAATATGTTTGTTGTAGTGCTGGCTGTAATGTACACTCGGATACCATATTCTGTAGCACACTCAATATGTTTGTTGTAGTGCTGGCTGTAATGTACACTCGGATACCATATTCTGTAGCACACTCAATATGTTAGTTGTAGTGCTGGCTGCAATGTACACTAGGATACCATATTCTGTAGCACACTCAATATGTTTGTTGTAGTGCTGGCTGTAATGTACACTCGGATACCATATTCTGTAGCACACTCAATATGTTTGTTGTAGTGCTGGCTGTAATGTACACTCGGATACCATATTATGTAGCATACTCAATATGTTTGTTGTAGTGCTGGCTGTGATGTACACTCGGATACCATATTCTGTAGCACACTCAATATGTTTGTTGTAGTGCTGGCTGCAATGTACACTCGGATACCATATTCTGTAGCACACTCAATATGTTTGTTGTAGTGCTGGCTGCAATGTACACTCGGATACCATATTCTGTAGCACACTCAATATGTTTGTTGTAGTGCTGGCTGTAATGTACACTCGGATACCATATTCTGTAGCACACTCAATATGTTTGTTGTAGTGCTGGCTGTAATGTACACTCGGATACCATATTCTGTAGCACACTCAATATGTTAGTTGTAGTGCTGGCTGCAATGTACACTAGGATACCATATTCTGTAGCACACTCAATATGTTTGTTGTAGTGCTGGCTGTAATGTACACTCGGATACCATATTCTGTAGCACACTCAATATGTTTGTTGTAGTGCTGGCTGTAATGTATACTCGGATACCATATTATGTAGCACACTCAATATGTTTGTTGTAGTGCTGGCTGTGATGTACACTCGGATACCATATTCTGTAGCACACTCAATATGTTTGTTGTAGTGCTGGCTGCAATGTACACTCGGATACCATATTCTGTAGCACACTCAATATGTTTGTTGTAGTGCTGGCTGCAATGTACACTCGGATACCATATTCTGTAGCACACTCAATATGTTTGTTGTAGTGCTGGCTGTAATGTACACTCGGATACCATATTCTGTAGCACACTCAATATGTTTGTTGTAGTGCTGGCTGTAATGTACACTCGGATACCATATTCTGTAGCACACTCAATATGTTTGTTGTAGTGCTGGCTGTAATGTACACTCGGATACCATATTCTGTAGCACACTCAATATGTTTGTTGTAGTGCTGGCTGTAATGTACACTCGGATACCATATTCTGTAGCACACTCATAAATGCTCGTGGACTTCACCTATTTCTAATTATGGAAGTATGTCTTTGGAAACGAATTTATGAATATATGTTTGTATACATCAACTAAAACTATATATACTACTTATTGAAGAGTATGATCTATCGACTCTATCTAAAAATCCTGATTGATATAATTGCATAAAGAAAATCATAGGGGGCCCACGAATTATTATGAGTGGGCTAGACTCTATGGCATCCGAGTGTATCTTTTTAGTATTATTGTGTTTATATATAAAATATGTAAATCTGAAACTACCTGAATGGTGCAACATAGATTTTAGCTTGACCTTTGTGTTCAGGAAGTCGGTGACGTCAGAGAGTGTAGTGCCTACCTCTTATAATATGGCCTAAATATTATATCCTTACCCGTAATTATCATTGTATGTGATGACAACACACCTATCACTTGTGTGTTCGTCTCCAGCATATATAATACACAAACATGAGTAGAATTAGGTTTATATAATATATATATATATATATATATATATATATATATATATATATATATATATATATATATATATATATTATATTACTACGCCCAGGACTTTCGTATGAGTTATTGAAACTTCACTTGGTTGTGTGAGCAGGGATTCATACACTTCCCTGCTTCACCACTGCTTCATGACTCCCGTCTCCTTTGAGTTGGTGATACGAAAATAATTGCTTCCTTTTTGTTTGATTAAATGTAAATATAATTAAATAAGAATATTTATATATTTAATTGCTAATTGTGTTTATTTTCCTTAAGTACTCATAAATATAATTAACAAGTTTTTTTTTCTATGTGAGTGAGGGAGACAAAAGGCAAAACTGCCTGTAGCGAGTGCCTCACCCAGAGTTGAAAGAGTGACAGGGCCAAAATCAAGGGACATTCGAGCCAAAATGCCTGGACACACGGAGTTTGAAGCAGTTTAAGTCATAGGAAGAAGGAAAGACTGATTCTGGGAGTGTTCCAGAGCTCAGCTGTTGAATAGAAGAAAGACTGAGAATAACGTTTCACTCTTGGGTTGGAGAGTTGCACAGAGTAGAGGTGGGATTGTGTTGCAAGACAGGTGCTACATGCTCTACAAAGAGTGGGTGGTATACACTGAGAGAGCTCTGAGGAACACTGATTATTGTAATAACGGTAGAATAGTGAGAGATGCAACATTGAGGCAAAGAGAGAGAGATTGCAGAGAATTGGTGAGTGGACGGGAGTTAATGAGACGGAAGACTTTCTTTTCTACTTTATCTAGAAGTTCTGTATGAGAGGATCCTCCCCACACGTGTGAACAATACTCAATACATGGACGCACTGTGCCCCTATACAGAACAAGAAGCTGTGCAGGGGTAAAGAACCCCTTGAGGCAGTTGAGCACACCCAGCTTCTGGGAGGCTGCCGTAGCGAAACTGGTAATATGGTCCATCCAAGAAAGAGCAGAAGAAAAAGAGACTCCGAGAATACTGAGAGAGGATGAAGGGTTGATTTTTGTAGTGTTGAAGTAATTATTATTTGTTATTATTAAGTATCTGTTATCAGTAACCAATATTTGTTTGGATTCATTATTAAATATATATTATAACTTAGTTATTGTTTATTCTGTATTTATTTAGTTATAAGGCCTATAATGAGTCAGGAGTTTGAACTGCCGGTAAATGCAACTCATTGCTAATGTATAAGGAGAAATTAATATAATCTTAATAGTTAATAACAATAACAGTGGATGTGTTGGGGAAAATATATATATTTATATCCAGTCAATCTTAATGTGTTGCTGCCAGGATTGTCCTCTACCCCTAGACAAACAAACTGGTTTCCTTAGCCCCTGGGCCGTAACAATATATATATATATATATATATATATATATATATATATATATATATATATATATATAATTGTAATGTAGAGCTAATGAAATACCTATATACTGTATTGATAAAATAATACTATAATATTAACAGTACGTTGAATCAATAAAAAACACCTTTCAAAACTAGTGCACTTTGCACTTCTTAGGCCATTCCAAAATTGCTAATATCATATGTTCAGTTCAAGTATATAATATAAATTACAGTGTTAAATTGCTGTACATACATTTTTATAAACGCAGCCAGTCAGCTGGTCTAGTGGAGAACGTCCTGACTTCCTACCCTGGAGTGTTGAGCTCGCGCCTGCTCAGGCATAAAGGTTTCTTTATTTTTGTCAATAACCCTAGCTGGTACCGTCTCCCTTGATCAAATTGATGGGTAATGGTCTCTGTTGTCTGTTACAGTGTTATTGCATTTTGTAGCGGAGGCTAGAGAGAAATGGCGCTTATTAAAAGACCTGAGATTATTTTTAATGATATTAATGTTAGTGAATGCCAGGCTGGATGTATGTGGAATGACAGAGACCAAATGGAAGGGTACAGATGTGTGAGTGTGGAATAGGTGTGTGTGCTGGAGTGAGTGAGGGAGCAGCGAGAGAAGGTGCATGTTTGTTTGTAAGTAACAAATGGAAGGAGTGTGTAAGAGAATATGGGTCTGTGGGTTCAAGGATTGTGTGGGTGAGAATGAAAGAAGGAATACAAACGTGGGTGATTGTGTGTGTATGCTCCGACAGAGAATAAACTTGTAAGAGAGAAAGAGGAGTTCTGGGTGAATGTGAGAGGCGTGCCTGGATAAGTTTGACAAGAACGAATGAATATTTCTGATTGGGGATATGAATGGTAAGGTGGGTGATAGGAAAGTTGATGGAGTGGTGGGAGGGTGGGGGGTACCGTCAGAGGTGAATGGGAATGGTAGTGCACTTGTGGACGTATGTGTGGGGAGGAGGTTGTGGATAGCCAACACCTTCTTCCGACACAGAATGATACACAGGTACACATGGAAAGTGGTGTGGACGATGAAGGATAAGACAGTGATGGAACGAAAGTCACTGATTGATTATATATGTGTGGATGATGAACGAATGAAGAAATCTGTGATGGATGCTAGGGTGTATAGGGGTATTAGAGGGGGTCTGTCTGATCATTATGTAATAGTAGCTAAGGTTAGGATACAAAAGAAGTGGGTGAGGAGAGCTAGAGGGAGGCAAGAGGAAGGTGGAATGGTGAGGAGGGTGGAGAGGCTACAGGAGGAGGAAATCAGGGAAGAGTACAGGAGAGCAGTAGAAAGACGACTAGGTGGGTTCGACCTGGAAGATATGGAGGAAGTGGAGGAGATAAGCAAGATTTTTAAGGAAGAGATCTGTGCAGCATGTAAGGAGGTGTGTGGAGTGAGGAGAAGAGGGAGGGGAGTGAAAGGTACAGCATGGTGGACAGAAGATGTAAAAATAGCTGTGGAAGACAAAAAGAAAGCGTATAGAGAGTGGTTGGGTAGTAGAGGGAATGAAGATTTGGAGAGGCAGAAACGAGCAAGGTACGTGGACAGAAAGAGAGTGGTGAAGAGAGTAGTGAAGGGAAGTAAGAGAAGAGTAGATGAGGAATTTGGAAGGAATCTGAGTGTAAAATGGAGGGATTGTAAGAAACTGTTCTGGAAAGAAGTCAAGAAAGTTAGGGAAAGTAGCAAGGGAAACAGTAAGGGTGTGAAAAATAAGAATGGGAGAATGCTAGCCGAGTAGCAAGAGAGAGTCGAAAGATGGAGGGAGTACTTTGAGTTGCTAAATGTAAGGAAATGAAGAGCCAGCAAACATAGTTGGATATGGTATGGGAGGGAGAAGAGGAGAAGTAGTGGAGGAGGAGGTGGGGATCAGGAGGTCAGAAGTGTGGGAAGCTATGAAAAGAGTGAAGTTGGGGAAAGCACCAGAAAGAGATGGAGTGTGTGGGGAAATGTTGAGGTATGGTGGTGAGATAGTGATCAAATGGGTACGGAAAATGTGCAAACTAGCATGGGAGAAGGGGAATGCACCCGATGACTGGAAGACTGGCATAATAGTCCCCCTATATAAGGGCAAAGGGGAAAGAGGAGTGTGTGGTAACCACCGAGGAATATGTCTTTTAAGCGTAGTAGGGAAGGTGTACAGTAGGGTAGTGATTGAGAGAGTGAGAGTGAGAACGGAGAAATGGATAGGCGACGAGCAGGGAGGTTTTAGGAAGGGAAGAGGATGTGTAGATCAGATTTTTACCCTGAATTGTGTTGTGGAGAAATATCTGGAGAAGCAACAAAAGGTGTATGTTGCCTTTATGGACTTGGAGAAGGCCTATGACAGAGTGGATAGAGAAGGCATGTGGAAAGTACTTAGAATATACGGAGTAGATGGCAAGTTGCTGAAAGCAGTGAAGAGCATATATGAGGGTGCAAAGGCAGCAGTACATGTGGAGAATGAGCAGAGCGAGTTCTTTGACCTGAGTGTTGGGTTGAAACAGGGGTGTGTGATGTCCCTGTGGTTGTTTACTGTATATATGGATGGAGTCATGAAAGAAATACTAGGAAGAGCAGTGGTTGTTGGTGTATCGCTGAAAAGGGAGGGAAATGAGTGGCAGCTGCCTATACTGCTGTTTGCGGATGACACAGTTCTGATGAGCGATAATGAATGGGAGTTGCAGGGTCTGGTAAATGAGTTTGGAACTGTGTGCGAAAAACGGAATTTGAAGGGAAATGCGGGGAAAAGCAAGGTTATGGTCTTCGTAAGGGGTGAAGTCACAGAGTGTGAGGTGAAGTTGAACGGTCAGGCTATGGAGATCGTCAGCTCTTTTAAGTATCTGGGCAGTGTGTTGAGTAAAGATGGGGCTGTGGATGAAGAAGTGAGGGAGAGAGTGCAACAGGGGAAGAGGGTTGTAGGAACATTGAAAGCAGTAACAAGTAATAGAGTGGTCAGTATGGAAGTGAAGTCTTTGCATGACAGTGTGGTAATCCCGAGACTAACTTACGGAAGCGAAGCATAGATGTTCGTGGAGAGACTCAGACCAAGAGTGAGAGCGGTGGAAATGAGTTGCTTGAGAAGTGCGTGCGGAGTTACATGGAGGGATAGACAGACGAATGAGGAAGTAAGAAGGAGGTGTGGTGTGGAGGTAGATGTGCTGGAAAGTGTGAAAAGGAACAACTTGAGATGGTTCGGCCATATGGAACGTATGGGAAGTGAGAGAATTACTAAGAGGGTGTACGAGAGTGAGGTGGAAGGACAGAGAGGGAGAGGTAGACTGAAGGAGAGGTGGAAGGATGGAGTGAGGAAGTATTTGAATGAAGGCGGTGCTGGTTGGGAGGAGGGGCGTCGACTGACTTGGGACAGAGGTGCATGGGGGCGGTTCGTTCGTGGCCACCCCTTCGGGGATCATTGCGTCAGGCAATAGATAGATAGATAGATTAATACTACTACATACAAGGTAAGTAGTAGTATTTTATTAGTAGTCGTAATGTAGTAAAAATAGTAGTAGTAACAGTACTTACTTAATGTAACTTTTAGTATGAACAGTGAATAATCATATTAATAATCATATATTTCATTACCGATAGTTTTATGTTTGCGTTTTGGATATCAGGCTTTTTCTCACGAAACGATTGTGTATCGTTGATGTATTCAAATAATATTAATAGTAGCATAAGTAGTAAGTACTTGTAGCAGAATTAGTAAGTAGTAGTAGTAAGTAATAGTAGTAGTAGTAGTAGTAGTAAGAAGTAACAGTAAATAGTAGTATTAGTAAGAAGTAGCAGTATTAAGTATGTAGTAGCAGCAGTATTAAGTAAGTAAGTAAGTAAGTAGAAGTGGATCAACTCTGAAATCAAGGGAAGGAACCACACAAGGTGACCCAGTAGCAATGGCAATGTACACTTTAGGTCTCTCAGTGTTGCTAACCTTAACAAGCCATGAGATGACGCAAGTCAAGCAGGTGGCCTATGCAGACGATCTCACTGGAGCGGGAAAAGTCAACAATCTTAAGCACTGGTGGGAGCAAATATCAAAGGTAAGACCAGAAATAGGGTACCATCCAAATGCCAGAAAGTCAATACTAATAGTAAAACCAGAACATTATGAAAATGCGTTAGAAGCTTTCAGAGGTAGTGAAGTGGTAGTAACAGAGGACGGACAGCGTCACCTTGGGGCAGTGATAGGCACGGAAGAGTTCAAGAACAAATACATAGAGGAGAAGGTCAGAGAATGGGTAAAAGAAATTGAGAAACTGGCCAATATTGCAAAGACGGAACCACAGGCTGCGTATTCGGCATTCACATATGGGGTCAAACATCGCTGGACCTACTTGATGCGAACCGTTCCAAATGTGAGCGCATTACTTCAACCGCTGGAAGATTCCATCAGAGACAAACTCATCCCAGCGTGGGTAAAGTCGCACACCCTGAATGATACAGAGAGGGAGCTGCTCGCACTGCCTTCTAGGTTGGGAGGGCTGGGAATCCTCAACCCAGTGAGGAGGGCGACAACGGAATACCTGAACTCGGTAAAGATAACAGGATCTCTCACTGACCGTATCGTAGCACAAGATTCTGACGGTGAAGTGGACCAGGCGGACATCTACAACATCAGAAAGACCATCACGTCAGAGAGGCAAAACTCACAGAAAAATGACCTGGCACAATTGATGGGACAACTTTACCCGAGACAAACAAGAAAACTACAAATAGCACAAGAAACGGGCGCTTCAAATTGGCTGACAACACTACCAATCAAGGCAAAAGGCTTCAATCTCAACAAACAAGAATTTAATGATGCTATTGCACTGAGGTATGATTGGCCGATTGAAGGACTGCCCGATCGATGCGTTTGTGGAACCAACAACGATGCAGACCACTCCATGATATGTAAGAAAGGAGGATTCATCAGCATCAGGCACGATGAAATAAGAGATGTAACGGCGAACATGCTCAGGGAGGTGTGTAGAGATGTGGTGAGCGAACCATCACTCATTCCCTTGGGTGGAGAGATCATGCAGCACAGGACGGCCACCACATCCAATGAAGCAAGATTGGACGTTAGTGCAAGAGGCTTTTGAACAAATGCACAGCGAGCGTTCTTTGACATAAGAGAATTTTACCCACTGGCCCACAGCTACAGCGAGCTGTCTCTGGATGCTGCACACAAGAGTAACGAACAAGAGAAGGTCAGGGCATATGGTGAAAGGATCTTAAATGTCGAACATGGCAGCTTTACCCCACTAGTCTTCACCACATCAGGAGGGATGGGACCCAGGGCCCAGTGCTTCTATTCAAGGCTAGCAGAGATCATCGAAGAGAAGAAGCAACAGCCTAGGAGCCACGTCGTAGCCTGGATGAGGTGCCGTCTATCTTTCTCATTGCTCAGATCAGCACTACTATGCCTGCGGGGAACAAGACAGTCTGCACCACAGCCAGTGACGGTGGCAGAAGTGGACTATGAGGCAGCAGTGGCAGAGGGTCGCATAGGAAGGAGACTGGATTGAAGTTGCATGGTGTAGAATAGTAGTGTCTGATGCTTGTGAAATAAAATGGGTGTACAATATTAAATATAAGGTAGTGGTGGTGGTGGTGGTGGTGGTAGTAGTAGTAAAATAAAATGTATGAAAAATATTAAATAAAAATCAATATAGTAGTAGTAATCCATGATGATGAGTCTGAGTGCTTACCCTGGAATAGGAAGTAGCTGAATGACAACCAAGTCGGGCGCTTTGATGACTGTTCTGACCTGGTTTAGGGTCCAAAGATGGGATGCACAGGCTGAGTGGTTGGGGGAAAAAAAAAAAAAAAAAAAAAAAAAAGTAGTAGTAGTAGTAGTAGTGGTAGCAGTAAGTAATAACAGTAATTAGTAGTAGAAGAATATTGGTGTTTCCAAAATGACTGAAGTGTGTAGATCGTGTTTGTGTGTTTGTATTTGCTAGCGGTCAACAGGGGT
>JBAKBP010037778.1:0-16933 GCA_037953745.1 Lithodes maja
CTGTGCAACTCTCCAACCCAAGAGTGAAACGTTACTCTCAAACTTTCTTCTACTCAACAGCTGAGCTCTGGAACTCTCCCAGAATCAGTCTTTCCCTCTTCCTATGACTTAAATTGCTTCAAACTCTGCGTGTCCAGGCATTTTGGCTCGAACGTCCCTTGATTTTGGCCCTGTCACTCTTTGAACTATGGGGGAGGCACTCGCTATAGGCAGTTATGCCTTTTGCCTCCCTCAATCACATAGAAAAAAAAAAAAAAAAAAAAAAAAAACCTTGTTGAGTTGCAGAGGACGTACTATCAACGAAAAAAGTTTGTTCCTCTAACCAGCCATTGTGTGAATCCGAAACACCTGGGGGTCGAATACGAAGCATCTGAAAGAAGCGCACTTTACACTAAACAAATGCTTCGTTTTTTCGAACCCCAGGTCATAATATTTACGAAGAAATGGGGTGAAAAATGTTAAAATCACCAAACTAATGTGCCAAACTTCTTAAAATCTGAACACTAATGGGGCTAATCAGTAATCATGAGGGAGATGGCGGGCCAGAAAATTCAACCATCTCCCCTTATCACCTACTGTACCGGCGACGTCCTTTTAACTTGCTTCATTATTTGTCTAGTTTCCTTCCTAGACCTCCATCAAATTTAAAAAAACATCCATTAGATCCCCCTTGTAGATTAATTTGTACATTTTCGGGTTCTTCCAACATTACAGGCTCACTATCGTTCGCCAGGAAAAAATTGACACCTAAATAGCACGAAAGGTCTAAATATTGACGTAGAAATGGGGCGAAAGGTCTTAAAATCGACTAACTAATGGGGAAAATATCTTGACATCTGAAAACTAATGGGGCTAAACATGAGGGAGAAAGTGGTCCAGAAAACCAGCTCATGTCCCCTTAAGACTGAGTGCTCCACACACATGTGCAGTTTCAGTCTCTTGTCCTAATGGCGGCGTTCCAGGCAACCCTGTTAAGGGCTGCTTCATTTGTCAAGTTTTTGGATTAGAGATCGGCACGTATAGTCCGATCCCGGTCTTCCTCGGTCCACTCCTTGGTGCAGCTCCGTCCACAATCACAGACCTGCACAGACCTTTTAGGGTTAATAGGGCTTGCCCTCACAACCCTTAAATCAAGAATCAAGATCAAGGCTAGTCATTGAAACGGCTTTCTTTATACTTTAATCTTTATTTGTAACAATATAAATGCATATACATCAACATTCTATTTACATCAGTGAGCATACAAATACATACACACTTACACATCATTAGCAAGATAAAGGAGGCTTGATCACCCTCCCTCCTTCCCATCCTCGAGAGTACTGGTCAGGTGAAGGTATTGAGGGATAAGCCTTTACTACGGCACCTCGTATCTACTTTCCCAAGAATGTTGAGAGGGGAGAAGGGGTGTTGGAGAGAGAGGAAGCTGTTGGAGTGGCTTTGTTGAGAGGGGGGAAGGGGTGTTCTGGCTTTGTTATGTGTGTTATTGTGGTGAAGGTATTGAGGGATAAGCCTTTACTACGGCACCTCGTATCTACTTTCTACTTTTCCTATTTTCTGAAGTGTGTTGAGAGGGGAGAAGGGGTGTTGGAGAGAGAGGAAGCTGTTGGAGTGGCTTTGTTAAGTGTGTTACATAGTATTTCACCAAACCACCAGTTAACCCCTTCTGTACCGGCGAGGTTTTTTTTTCATTATATTCTGGCGACTATATTAGACAAATTTCTTAAGCTTAAAATGGGCCTTCGGCAATTAAAGGGCGTCGAAAGATCTCGCTTAAACCTTTTTCATTACCACAGATCCTTCTTAAGCTGCACAAAGTCGTCAAAATAGAGCTAGAATAAAACTGAAAAGACGTCGCCGCTACAGAAGGGGTTAAAATATCCAATTGAGCTTTATATAAACTAATAATATAATCAATTGAGCTTTAAACAATCCACTCAACCCCTTCAGCACGATGACGTAATTTACATAATGTTCTGGTTACCATTAACCCTTTCACGCATTTATGACGCAGAGGTTGCCAGATTAGCAATAAGAAATAGAGTTCTCTCACTCTTATAATTACCTCTCCAAAATTAGTTTTCTGCCCACAGCTAACTCAAAGACAACTGCAGCGGTTGAAGTAACTAAACTAAAGGTTTCTAAATACCCCTGATGGTAACAAAGGCTTTAAAGTATCCCCAATAGGCTCAACACAGCTAACTCAAAGATAACTGCAGAGGTTGAAGTAACTAAACTAAAGGTTTCTAAATACCCCTAATGGTAACAAAGGCTTTAAAGTATCCCCAATAGGCTCAAAATCGCGTCATATGTCGGAGAGGGTTAAATGGGGTATGTGCCCGAGTGTATAGAGTATATATATAGAATACAGCTTGACTAAATAAAAACAGTCTTTCTTAGGTACAGCATAAACACATACAAAGGAACTGAGTAAAGCTAAAGATATATGAATTTATAAAGAAAAACTGACGGTAAAACTCGTAAAAAGGAAATGAGTAATGCTAAAGATATAACTTATAAAAAGGAAATGAGTAATAATAAAGATATACAAATTTATGAAGACAAAAACTGACGGCAAAACTTATAAAAAGGAAATGAGTAATGCTAAAGATATACAAATGTATGATAACAAAAATGACAGCAAAATTCATAAAAAGGAGACAAGTAAAATGCTAAGATATACAAATTGATATAAAATGATGGCAAAATGTATAAAAAGAAAAGGAATAATGCTGAAGAAATACTAATATACAGTATATTGAAATCTGACCGCAAAATACATAAAAAAGGAAACTAGTAATGCTGAAGGAATACAAAATATATAATAAACAAAACTGACTGCCTAATGTATTAACCCCTTCAGTACCATGACGTCTGTTTACCTTTGATTGTGGTTATAATTAGATGATTGTATGCAGTTTAAGGAGGATCTATGTTACTAAGAGGGTTTATTGATTGTATTTACCCATTTAAGTCGTATAGGTAGATAATAAACTTAAGAAAATCGTCTAATTGTAACCAGAATATTATGAACATTACGTCATGGTGGTGAAGGGGTTAAGAACAGCTTGAGTATGAGTATGAATATTTACAAGTGGTTTTAACCCTCTTATTACCGGTGTCGTCCTTGTAACTATATTCTGGTTACTATTATTACGATGTTATTCAATTTAAAAAGGGCCTCCAGCAACTTAAAGGCTTCGATCTATCTCGCTTAACCCTTTTTGCTACCCCAGATCCTTCCTAAACCGCACAAAATTGTCTAAATATGGTCGGAATAAAATGAAAAAGACATCGCCGGTAGCCTACTCATTATAATTATCTGGTGGTCTGAGGAGGTACTGTGGATGGGAATTGATTCTTTCAGTACCGGTGATGTGCTTTTAGCCTTACTCTGGCTTCTATTAGATGATTTTATTCAGTTTAAGAAGGGCGTCCAGTAGTTAACAAGCTTCGAACTCTCTCGCTTAACTTATCTTACTACCACAGATCCTTCTAAAACTGCACAACATCGTCTGAATATAGCCAGAATAAAGTGAAAAGGATGTCGACGGCACTAAAAGAATTAAGGGGTGCAAGGATATCAAACCAGATGATCGGAATAAAAAAAAGTATGCCATTAGAAAACTGAATTTACAAAGACTATGAACTGTAATAGAATTGTACACATTTGATTAGGAAACTAGGTAATATGGATGTACACCAGCTAAGCACAAGAAATGCCAATGTAAGTCTTTTATTTATATATTTTTGTCATGCAAGTCTCCCTCACTATCCGATGCCCCGATTTACGATAGACTTCTCAAATTGACTAATTCCTTGAACGTGACGATAGTGCGTTGTTATGTGTGCGATTAGTTTGCTTGGGACCCAGATTAACTTGCTCATGTAGTAATGTACACCCTATGTGGTGGATTGTGTTCTTTTATTTCATAAATTTTATTTTAGTAAGCGTTGTTTCCACATAGCGATTTTGATAAGTTAATTTGACTTTATATTGTCTTTGTCCCAGTTTTGGTTTGTTTAGTTTGCAAGTTTTACATTTTAATTTTAGGGTTCGCTGTACAGGTCTCCCTCACTATCCGATGCCCTGATTTATGACCTTATTATAGCGGTTTATGACCTTATTATAGCGGTTTATGACCTTATTATAGCGGTTTATGACCTTATTATAGCGGTTTATGACCTTATTATAGCGGTTTTGGTTTGGGTTTTGGCTGGTCCCAGAACGCATCCCTGATAGTACCCACTAGTACTATCAGACAAGGGGCATATATATAAATAGTTTTTTATTAACCATTTTGTTGTTGTGTTGTGTTGTGTTGTCCCTGTTCGGGCTCTGTCTCGAGTCGCCCCCCCCCCAAAAAAAAAAACAAAAAAAAAACAAAAAAACATATATATATATAAAATTATAGATAGATAGATGAACCATTTTAAATATGATCTGGAAATTATTTGCAAGCATCATCCACACACGTATATCAACACATCTGAGTAGAAAACAAGCAATGGGCATATATATACAGTGTAAATATATTTTTGTATTAACCATTTATTAACCTGTCTTGATGGTGTAATGGTTAGAGTGTTTAGGATCTGTATGTGGTGTCCCAGGTTCGAATCACGGGAGGATCACATGTTTCCATTAATTTCATTGGGAGAGGTTTGGTGTTGGGAGTGACATTAAATAATTAAATTATTATACACTCATCCCTCCGTTATCGTGGGTTATGCATATGATCTGGAAATGATTTGCAAGCATTTTTTGCAGCACACGTATTTCAACACATCCGAGTAGAAAAGAAGCCAAAAGCAATATAGTAAGAAGGTGCACAGGCTGCCTTTCTTAGTGCTACACAAGGTATAAAAATAATATGGAGCAAAAACATCAATATACAGAATGATAATATATGGTCAGTAAACAAAATAATCACTGGTACAATGTTGACAGTAGCCTATAGATAACCCTTTCAGGTCCGGGGGTTGCCGTTTAGTATTCAGAAATAGAATTATCTTAATCTCATAATTACCTATTCAATATTAGTTTTCTGCCCACAACTCGCTCAAAGAAAACTGCAGAGGTTGAAGTAATTAAACTAAATTTAGGTTTCTAAACACCTCTGATGGTCACAAAGGTTTAAATTATTCTTGTAAGGACGCGCAATGTGCGAAAGAGTTTAAACATATTCTGGAAAAGATCTTCACAGCAACCAAGTTCACGGACCAGATATTTTTCTACGGAAAAATTTACAAATTTATCTAGAAGGGGGATCATGGGAATGTTTATTTAAGTTTAATGGAGGTACTAACAAAAAAATAAAAAGATAAATACAGTATATAATCAAATAAATACGCCCATCCCCCTTTAAGTTAACTGGACTGATAAAAGTCTTCTGTGAAGTGTTGAAAGAAAATGGGTTCACTTGGAAATAATAGGAGAAGGAAGACAGCATAATTAACATTATAATGCATTGTTTTTGTCATGAATTCCCTTGCTAAGACGTACTATAGTCTATTCGCTGTAAGTAGGCAAGAAATCATGACCTCTAACCTCTGTAACTCAAAAAAACGACTAGAGTAATCGAGCTAATGTTTCTACCATTTGGGAAGAAACCGTCAATGAATAGATGAGGAAATTTACAGCCAATTTGCTCTAGCCCTTGTTGAGTTACAGAGGATAGAGGTCATGATTTCTCGCCTACTTACAGCGAATAGACTATAATAACTGTAAACCATAATTTTAACTTTCCATATACACTAATAAACACTAAATGAAGGAACTCTGTTTTGGTACGACATCCTTGGAGTACCCAATAAGAACAGTACACCATAATTTCAACTTTGCATGTACGGTTGGCCAAATAAGTCGTGTCTCCGCTGTCATTACGTTTGGCTCGTTGTGTGCTCTATTGAAGTCTGTCAGATGTTGAATAGGGTGGGTACAGATAGGAACGTGTTTGAATATCTCACTCAAAACGATGAATTAATGCTTAGATAGCGCTGATACCAATTGTTGATCGAAATATTCTTGGTGCCGCGACATCACTTATTTGGCCGACTGTACAATAATAAAACTAATATATAGAGAATTTTTTTCCTCCGATACCTTCAACCATACTCGGGGATAAACGATTGAATTAATATAAACGCCATGAGAGGAGAAGCACTTTATTGACGTTCCGTATATGATGAGCTCTCCGGTCTTTATATTGTGTCATTCCTCTTTTTGCTTGTTTCTTTTGCAAGTTTTACATCTTAAGGGGAAATGGGCCGTTTTTTTCTGGTCCCCCTTTCTTCCTCATGCTTATCCCCATTAGTTTTTGAGATTTTAAGAAGTTTGCCCCATTAGTTTGTCGATTTTAAGGCCTTTCGTCCATTTCTTTGTCAATTTTAAGACCTTTCGTGCCCTTTAGGTGTCAATTTATTTTCCTGGCAAGCAATAGCGAGCCTGTAATTGTGGAGGAATCGACCGAAAAATGTACAAATTAATCTTGAACAAAATTTAATGGATATTTTGTTTTTTAGTTTGATGGAGTTCTAGGGAGGAAACTAAAAAGTAAATGAATATATTAATAAATAGACCCCCCCAAAATAGCCACTTTCTCCTTAACCCATCGGATCCGGGGGGCCTCATATGATCCCGTTCGCTGTGTCCGGGGCCATTGTCGTACAGTCAAGCTTCAAAATTAACTAGCTACTGATAGAGACCACCTAGAACAGTCAATTTTTGTTTGCAAATTGTAGAACATTTTGTTGTCTGTAGACTGCCGTTGAGATGACATCGCTACGACGCGTGGTTGCCGAGTTATGATGATTTTAGCGGCGATTTTTAGCCGCGCATTTTGCCTCCCGGATTCCTGCCAATATTTTTGTTTGCCTCATGTGAGGCCTCCCGGATTCCGAGGGTTAATAGCTTCAGCAGGCCAAGGAAGCTACAGTATCTGCGCAACGTTGTCAATAAAGTGCTCCTCCTCATATGGTGTTTATATTAATTCTGTCTATTTTTTTAAGTGTATATATTTCCTGTATGGGTGTTTTTGTGTGTTCATTGTTTTCTGTTGTGTTGTCCCTATTCTGGCTCTGTCTTGAGTCGGCCACCTCGAAAACAAAGAAAACAAAAATTAAAAGAGGGGGAAAAAAATGAAAAAAATAATAAAGGTGGGGATTGGGCCGAGTATATAGAATAGAAATAGGTAGATTTTTTTCTCCATAACAAATCAATAAAGAATGATCAAACTCAGCTTGTACCATGACTAGCATTGAGGATCTCTAGGAGGTCCTAAATCTTACGAGTATTTCAAAATAACTAGTATTGGGTAAAAAATATTCAAACGCTCGGCTATAATACAACACATACGCCTTATCTTAACCCTCTCAGTATCGGTGACTGCTTTTGGTTTTAATTTCAGCTGCATTCAGACAATTTTATTAGGCTTAGGAAGGATGTATGGTAGCTAAAAGGATTAATTGAGATTAGCCGTCCGGCTAGCTCAGTTGATAGCGTCTCTGCATCCCATCTCGCAGTCTCGCGTTCAATCCTCGCTCAGATTGAAAAGTTTGATTTTATTATTTTATTATTATTTTATTATTTTACTTAAGCGTTGTTTCCACACAGCGATTTTGATTAGTTGTTTTGTCTTTTTACTGTGTTCGTATAAGTTTTGGTTTGTTTATTTTGCAAGTTTTACATTATAATATAGCCGGCGGTTACCGTCTCCCCTTGAGTAAGGGGGATGGGTAATGGTCTCTGGTTGATTAAAGAAGGTCAAGCGCTTGTGAATCTTCGAAGGAGAAGATACGGGCGCTATATAAGTAACGAGACGATTATTATTAATTATTAGTCTGCAATCTTTTAAAGGGTAAATACAATTTTAATCTCATTTATCTTGTATCGTCCCAGTTTAGGTTTGTTTATTTTGCAAGTTTTACATTATAAACCCTCTTAGTAACATAGGTTCTTATTTAAACTGCATAACATCATCGAATCATAGCCAGCATCAAAGGTAAAATGGCGCTGAAGGGGCTAGGAGTTGGCTACATATTCTTTCCCTTGTAGATAAAGATTTGCATCACGCTACATAATTTTTACTGATTATTATAAGAGATTGCTTTGTACAAAAAAATGAAACAAATCTGTATAAACGGTATCTAATGAGCATTCACATATATATAAAAAAAGTCTGCAAAGATCAACTTCTATCAACAGTACGATGCTAAGCCCTATATAAGAATGAAACAGAATTCATGTACAATTTTATAAGCTTGTAATCTACATAAAAAAGTATTGAACAGCACTCATTTACGCATTTACAATTATGAGACGTTACTCTATGTGAAAAAAGTATTGAACAGAACTCATTTACGCATTTACAATTATGAGACGTTACTCTATGTGAAAAAAGTATCGAACAGAACTCCTTTACGCATTTACAATCACGAGCTCTTACACTATGTATGGAAAAATAGAACATTGATGATAATTGATAACTTGTATAAGTCTCCCTCACTATCCAATGCCACGATTTCCGATATTATTATAGATTTTTAGGCGTTTGGGTTTGGGTTTTGGCTGGTCCGAGAATGCATCCCCATTTACCCCACTAATTTTAGGGTTCGCTATGCGATTTTTCTATTTAATATCGGATTTTCAGGAACGTAACCCAATCGTAAATCGAGGGAGACCTGTAGGAAGGGTTTATGAGGCTGTTTCCTGCATACTCACGACACTATGCATAACGGAGGCATACATTCAAACCAAAAAGACGAGAAGCTATCTGCGATACGTTGTCAATAAAGTGCTCCTCCTCATATGGTGTTTGTATTCAATAATCATAATAATAATCTGGAAACCTCAACGGGGAAGTAACAAAACTGGAAATGTCATCGGTGAAATAACCCCTTCACCGCCATGACGTATTTTTCATCATATTCGGGTTACCATTAGACGATTTTCTATAGTGTATACTCAAATGGGTAAATACAATCTCAATATACCCTCTCAATAACACAGGTCCTTCTTATACTGCATAAAATTGTCAAATGTTAGCCAGAATCACAGGTAAAAAGGGGTCATGGTGCTGAAGGGGTCAATGGAACCTAATATATCCATCACTAGTATTGCTCTCGAGTAGTGCATTGTATGGCAAGAAAGATGACTACGAATACACGCCATAGACTACAGTAGATCTGGACTTGACACGAAAATGGAACTTTGCAGTAAGGGACCCTAAATCGGAGAACTAACCCCCAAGTTCGAATCTTGAAACCGCTAAAATATCACATTTTCGAGGTTCGACCTTGGGGGTTCGTTTTCTGATTTTGGTTTCCATTGTTGTGTCAAGTCCAGATCTACTGTAGTCTATGTACACGCTTATCTACTAAAACACGCAAAACAAAACTCAACGTACAGCCGTTATTTTCTGCCAGTCCTCAACCCTCTCTATGAACCTTATAACAAGACCTAGATTATTAGTGCAATTCTGTTAAATGTTTATAGTTCCAACTTCCTCATAGCCTGAAACTCGCAAGTAATCAATTGCACACCCCTTCTTCCCTCCCACATTCTGAGGCTTAATGCACATTTCCTAAAAGAAAAATGAAAAAGACTCGATACTTTTCAGTCTGCTTCCAAAGTTCTCTGACAATCTTTGGGAAAAATCGGAGTATTCTCAGGATTGCGCATACAGGTCTCCCTCACTATCCGATGCCCCGATTGACGATATTATTATAGGTTTTATAGGTGTTTGGGTTTGGTTTCGCTACCTCCGACATAATTTTCTATATAAATTTTCCTATCAAGCTAAAAAACGTGGATTCTTCAAAAATATCCACATAAATTAAGTGTACAGTAATTCCCCACTTCCCAATGAGCAATGTCGTGCTACATTTGCCTTTGGCAGCGCTGCATAGGTCTCGCGAGATATGGCCCTCAGTGAAACAGCCGCCATGCTGAAGAGCAGAGGGGGACTGCCGCGCTCCCGCTCACTCGCACTCGTCTCCACAAGCTTTAACCCCTTCCGCACCATGACGTGATTTTCATCATATTCTGGTTACCATTAGACACTTTCCTTTAACTAATAATCTACCTCTACAACTCAAAGGGGTAAATAAGATCTCAATAAACCCTTAGAATAGCATAGGTGCTTCTTAAACTGCATACACTTGTCTTATTTTAGCCAGAATAAAAGATAAAAAGTTGAAATGGTGCTAAAGGGGTTAAGAGACTTTAAGGGACAGTAAATTGCTTTAAATTGCCAGAACGTTCCTGAAAGGATCCCGCAGCCAAAGGGTTAAGCGAGGAATTCCTGTACACATTTATATAACTGGAAACCCGGAAAAGGTGGCACCCCCCACAGTGACTTGGTGAGATTGGAAATACATATATAGGAAGACATAGCAATATTAAGCTGAAGAAATAAAGCTTTAGCAGAATACTCGTGCTGAATTTCATGCTTTGGTCCCCTAAACACCTTAAGCTCAGATAGAAAAAAAAATGTACTGCACACACACACAGTAAAAATATAACTTTTCAAAGATTACAGTGATTTACAAACAAGCCTGTGAAAAACTAGCACGATAGATAGCTTCAGTATTAGGTTTCAAGCATGGCCTGATTAGATTTAACCCCTACAGTAACAGTGACGTCTATTTCATTATATTCCGGCAACTGATAAGACGATTTCATACAGCATAGGAAGGACCTCTAGCAATAATAGGGCTTCAAACTATCTCAACCAACCCTTTTAACTACTGTATATTTTGGCTACTATTAGATGATTTCATTCAGTTTAACAAGGGTCTCCAGCAATGAACAGGCTTGGGTATACCTCACTCAACTATTTTTACTACCACAGATCCTTCTTAAACTGCACAAAATCGTCTAGAATATAGTTAAAAAGACGTCGTCGGTACAGAAGGGGTTAATACTATTTACTAAAGAGTGAAAACACAAGATATCAATGAATAAAAGGAGTGTATGGTGAAAGTTATATACAGCGATGAATTAACCCGACAATCTCATCATCAACTAGCAACGCCGAAAAACATCAATAATAAACAAATTGAATAAACTAATAAGGATAAACGCTATTAACCCTTACAGTACCAGGCCCAAGTATATTCATCAGTAGATAAGTAACTCACCAGTCCCAGGCCCGAGTATATTTGTCAGTAATGTACAGTAGGGTCCCGCATAAAACGTGTTCGCATAAAACGAGTCTCGATTAAAACGACCGACCTAAAATATTAATATTTAATATATTAAACGAAATATCGTCGCTTTGTACGAAATATCGTTCGCTTTGTACGAAATATCGTCGCTTTGTACGAAATATAGTTCGCTTTGTATGAAATATCGTAGCTTTGTATGAAATATCGTTCGCTTTGTGTGAAATATCGTTCGCTTTGTACGAAAATTTTCGCTTACAGTGAACATTGACGATATTGCGCCACCAAAATGCTGTGTTCACATAAAACGAAATTCGCATAAAACGCCCTCGTTTATCGACCATAAACTCGTTTTATGTGAGACCCTACTGTACTTTCCTTGTAACTGCCTGTACAATACAACCCTGTAGTTGGTAACACGACTGTTTAAGCACTGCTACCAGTCTGGCAACACTTCTCAGCTTATATAAGACCCGCTGAAGGGTGACTGGGCCAGTCTTGCTCCATCTCTTGAGGTGAAAAGGTGGTCTCTCCTGCCATTTTTGCCACAGTGCTTGGGACTGCAGGGGCTTTTATTACTGTATCCTACGGTATGGTATGGGTTAATAAGTATCAATAAAAAACAAATTGGATAACCTAATACGGATAAACACATAATTAACAAACAAGTAATTAATAATATACAAATTGAATAAACTAATAATTTAAAATAAAACAAATATAATAATGATCAAATAACCCCTTCGGTACCGTCAACATCTTATTTAGTTTATTCTGGCTACTACTAATCAATTTTACTCAGCTTAGGAAGGATCGCTAGCTATTATAAGGCTTCCAACTATCTCAATCGAAAGCCTGATCGTGGCCATGGCCTTCCTTAGGGACTCGGGGCTGTTCGGCCAGGCAGCCTAGGGAACGACAACAAGAACAACCCTTTTAACTACCACAGACCCTTCCTAAGCTGCACACAATCGTCTAATTATAGCTAGAATACAATATAACCGATGTCGCTGATAGATATACTGTATAATAATAATAATAATAATAATAATAATAATAATATACACTCAATGTTATAATACTGCAACACAGCCATCAGCGAACAGACCAGCTAGCTAAATCCATGCCAAATTGCAAGTACTGTAAATCTATGGTCTGTGCGCGTATCTATTGAACGCCACCCTCTGTACACACACACACATATACACACGCACATGACACCTAGGGACGCACACGTAGATAATGTCTGTGTACGTGGCCTGGATAGAACTACACACTTGTTGCTTCAATAATAAAATATTACCAAGTCGTTTTCAATTCAATCGCCAACTGCTCATTTGTTTCTGCAAAAGGACTGAGATTTAAATGTCTTCGTTAGACCTTAGAGCTTTTCTGTTAACTTAATTTGACTTTATATTGTCTTTGTTCCAGTTTTGGTTTATTTAGTTAAAATTTTAATTTTAATAATATGTAAGAATGTCTGAATGTCGTGCTGTAATTATGATATTCACAATTTATTATTTTTATTTAAAGCTGTAGGTGGAGCTAAAAATTTCGCTCTGCACATCTGCATTTTCCATCATATGTTTTGTCCTATTACTTATTACTAAACCTATCATAGTGTTATATAGAATTTATCTTTCACGGTAAAAATATTGGTAGTGATTCTTTAATATACAGTACTGTACAGTAGCGCTAATAAGTCATGTTTCGGCTGTAGTTACGTTTGACTCGCTCTGTGCTGTATTAATGTCTGTCAGATGTCGAGTAGGGTGGGTAAGAGTAGGAACATGTTTGTATATCTCACTTGAAATGAAGAAATCATGTTTAGATATTGCTGATAAAATTTTTCGATCAAGGCAGAATTGCTGCCGAGACATCACTTATTAGCCGTTCTACACACAACTGCCAACTCCTCCTATTCCTTCACGATCATACTTACAAGGTACGAATTTACTACCACGTTAATGTGAACAGAGCGTAGTTGTCTGGCCGCTGTCCGCTCTACTGAAGACACGACTGGATCTTCTCTATCCATTCCTGTGCCGCTGGACCGTCCGACGCACAGAAGATGTACATGCGTCTTTTGGTGGAGAGCTGTGGAGCCCAGTAAAGAGAAGGGGTTACTCTGTGTTACTTATTAAAATGTAAAGCTTGTCAAACAAACAAACCACAGGAACGGCACAATATAAAGACAAAAGACCTTATCAAAATAACTATGTGGAAATAACGCATTGAAACATTATGAAATATTATATAAACACAATTCACGCGGATGATACGGTTTACACCACCATGCACTCCCTGCTCAATAGCTAGGCGAGGGTGGGTGCCCTGATGTAAGTAACACCCCGTTCTTAACATTAATCATCAGTTACAACCTCCAATGTACTTGAATAAACTTCAGTGAACAGTTGTTGTTGTTGTTGTTGTTGTTCCCTAAGCTGCCTGGCCGAACAGCCCCGAGTCCCTGAGGAAGGCCATGGCCACGATCGGGCTTTCCCACAGAGCTCTCATTGAGTGTAGGTTGTGAACAGTGAACAGTTGCCACAGATTGTTAGACCGCACCATTCACCAACAGCACTGGCATCTGCCAATAACACACACTGGCTGACCCCAGACTCCAACCCTCAACCCCACAGTTTACAGGCGAGTGCTCTACCAACTGCGCTACTCCTCTACAGGGAGTCATAAATCATTACCGTACCGGGTACTTGATTAATTCCTTGAACGTGACGATAGTGCGTTGTTATATGTGTGATTAGTTTGCTTGGGAAACAGATTAACTTGCTCATGTAGTAATGTACACCCTATGTGGTGGATTGTGTTCTTTTATTTTTAAATTATATTATGCTAAAGCGTTGTTTCCACATAGTGATTTTGATAAGTTCTTTTGTCTTTATCTTGTGTCATCCCAGTTTTGGTTTGTTTAGTTTGCAAGTTTTACATTTTAATTAACATACATATATACATACATACATACATAATATATGATAGAACAATAATATGTGGCACTTACATCAAAGAAGGCTCTCTCGTCAACCTTCTTGGGCGCTCCTTGGGTTGGGGTGGAAGGCAGCACTCCCACAACATCAGACAATTCTGTTGATAACAAAAATATTACAGAAATAATCTTAGTTAATTAATTTCACTCCCAACACCATACACCCTCAAATTAAATTAATGAAAGCATGTGATCCTACCGGGATTTGAACCTGGGATACCACATACAGAACTTACACACTCTAACCATTACACCATCAAGACAGTTAAAGGTTCAGAGCCACAATTAAATTAATAAAGGAGTCATCGTACTGAAAGGGTTAAGTGTCTTACCGATAATGCCTTTGAAGTGGGAGTCCTCGTTGGTGTCGTAGTAGCGCAATTGGTGCTTGACAATGTCCAGCACAAACCACCGCTGCTTCCAGTTCTTGAGCAGGGACCCTCGCTTCCACAGGTACCCCTCGTGGGTCCGGTTCTCGGCCACGTTGGAGGAGAACTGCTCGTAGTATTGGTGGGAGGTGGTTTGTAGGGATGCCACACCTAGGAGGAAAGAGGAGAGGAGTTATTTTGGAGATAAGAAAAGGGCTAAACTATGTTCCAAATAGGTAAGTCAGGAATCGTGAACCCTAACCTCTATAAATAAAAAAGGACTAGACCAAATGGGCGGTAAATATTAACACGTTTACCAACAGCGCTAGCGAACTACTAAACTAAAGCATTAGTACCGACCTGATCCGACGGAGGTGGTGTCCAGGCTGCTAGGTTTGATGTTGGTCTGTATATTGACGCCCGACTCACGCACGGCAGACTTGAACCGCGTGCAGTTCTTGGGCACGGACTCTATGCATTTCTCGTGGCAGTTGTACCCGCAGTCCACGCACCGAAGGCCAGTCTAGAAGGGGGAAATAGAAGATATGGTTTATAGACAAAATAAAAATATAAAAAGCCAGTCTAGAAGGAGAATCGAGAAGACATGGTTTATAGTCAAAATCAAATTATTATCTTTTTTATTATATATAAAATAGTTTAACCAGACCACTGAGTTCCCCAAAAGAACTCTCATAGGGCTGGCCCGAAGGATAAGATCAAGATGGACAACTAATCAAGTCAAGATAGATAGGGAATGGGGGGAGGTGAACAAATCTAGGAAGGTGAAGACACGCAGATATTTCTCGCCATTTCACCAGTTCAGCCGGACCACATTAGCTCCACAGTAGACCTCTTATAGGCCAGGGCTGAAGGATGAGGCAAGAACTGCAACACTGCAGCACCAACCAAGAAGTGATCAAGGGCAAAGAATGAGAGATCAGGACCAAGGTAGAAAAAAAATCACAGCGAGATGCAAAAAAACGCACTACTGAGGGGAATAAGAGTCCACTCGGCCGCATCAGCGACCGAAGAGACAAATCAGGTCAGGAGCCTACAAACTATCTATCTATATACTCAGGCCCGATCCCCCCTTTTTTTTTTTTAAATAGGGTGGATGGGACTCGTTAGCCTTGGTCGGCAACCCATCTAGGAGAGACAACCTTATACAAATCCGGGTTGATGGGACTCGTCAACCTTGGTCGGCAACCTGTCTAGGGGAGTAAACCTTATACAAATCCGTACTGCTCACCTAAGGGTGAAGCAGGTTAGTGGATGGACTAGCCGCGCATCACTGTATAAAAATACCTGTAGTGCTAAAAATATACATAGAAGGTCTCAGAGTCAGACAGACTCAAAGTTGAGTGGTCAATCCTGTAAGTCCTTCAGTAAACTGGCACGGGTTGTCCTTCTCAAAGGAGTTAGGTCTGCTTGGGGGCATTTTGTGTATGGCCACACTCGTAAAGAGGAGTAAAGCGTCCGGTAATATATAGATAGATAGAAATACTAATACAGTCGACGCTCGATTTAACGGACCCCGATACAACGGATTTCGGATTTAACGGACTCTGTCCATAGCCGGACAATGGACCCAGCAACGGACAAAGTCCGTTGCTCGAAAAAAAATTGGAGCAAAGTCCGTTGCTCTATCTATTTATCTCTCTAATGCACTACCTAAATCCCTTATACATTAACATAACTATGTCTTATTTGGACTTTTTGTAATCTTTGAATCATTTCTAATGTGATGGAATTGAAAAATATAATATCCTTCCAGCACATAGATAAATAATAAATAAGATAGTCAACAAAATATTTCAACTCTCCCCTCCGTGCGAGCAGAGATGGTAGATTTACATTTGATAGATTTTTTGTTTTGTTTTTTTCCCTCGATATACACTCTCTTTCTATCTATCTATCTCTCTAATGCACTACCTAAATCCCTTATACATTAACATAACTATGTCTTATTTGGACTTTTTGTAATCTTTGAATCATTTCTAATGTGATGGAATTGAAAAATATAATATCCTTCCAGCACATAGATAAATAATAAATAAGATAGTCAACAAAATATTTCAACTCTCCCCTCCGTGCGAGCAGAGATGGTAGATTTACGTTTGATAGATTTTTTGTTTTGTTTTTTTCCCTCGATATACACTCTCTTTCTATCTATCTATCTCTCTAATGCACTACCTAAATCCCTTATACATTAACATAACTATGTCTTATTTGGACTTTTTGTAATCTTTGAATCATTTCTAATGTGATGGAATTGAAAAATATAATATCCTTCCAGCACATAGATAAATAATAAATAAGATAGTCAAAGAAATATTTCAACCCTCCCCTCCGTCTATGCGCCGAGCTTCCCAGACGGGAGATTTACGTTTGATAG